>JAGFPH010008150.1:7966-42968 GCA_018207615.1 Philaenus spumarius
GTCATTTTTTAATAACTTTCAACCCCCAAACCCCCCCCCTAAAATTTCAATTTTTTTCAAACCCTTTCTTAGTGAGCACCTATTGGCCTAGAGGAAGCTACATACCAAATTTCATTCCAATCCATTCGGTAGTTTTGAAGAAGTCGTTTTTTAATAACTTTGATCCCCAAAACCCCCTAAAATTTCGAATTTTTTCAAAATTGTTCTTAGTGAGCACTTATGGCCCTAGAGGAAGCTACATACCAAATTTCATTCCAATCCGTTCGTTAGTTTTAAAGAAGTCATTTTTTAATAACTTTGATCCCCCCCAAACCCCCCTAAAATTTCAATTTTTTTCAAACCTGTTCTTAGTGAGCACCTATGGCCCTAGAGGAAGCTACATACCAAATTTCATTCCAATCCGTTCGGTAGTTTTTGAGAAATTGTGATTAGTGAGTCAGTGAGTCAGTGGGTTTTAGCTTTTATATATATATATATAGATATCTGTCATGACCCCCGCATCACCTGGGGCACAAGGCGGGTGATATCCATAAGTCATCTCCTTGAATTTTAAAGAAATACGCCACGAAATTGATTGAAACTCGTTCCACGGTGTTTTTGGGGTCGCTGAACACTAATATAATATCGGCGATGACCCCCGGAGTACCTGGGGCACAAGGCCGGTGATATCCACAAGTGATCTCCTGGAATTTTCCTGGCTTCACACATTATATTCATCGTACAAATAAATAAGATTGTAGAAAAAAGATGTGAACTCGTTACTCCAGGATTTTCGGGGTCACTGGATATTCTCAGGTACTCCGATATTATATTTGTGTTGAGCGATCTTGAAAACCCTCGGGTCGAGTTTCGATAAATTTCGAATCGTATTTCGAGAAAATTCCACGAGACGTCTTGGATATCACCCATCCAGGGCCGAAGGAACTCCTGGAGTTATCGCCGATATATTCATGTTCAGAGAACCCCCCTCCACCCAGTATCAAAATCGGGCCCTTTTCTGTCTTTATTGACCAAATTATTAATTTCTTTCTCACGTACCGAAGAAATATTGGTTTCTCATCGATCGCATGGGGACAGAAACTTTCCTGGCGGGTTCCTGAATCGAATGCAAAAAACCGCATCTCGATATGTCTTACTGCTAAAATTATAACATGTTGGTTATTTAATAACAATCTAATACTAACTCCCTGTACCACTATTAGTCGAGTATTGAGGGGGATTACGTCTGTGCCATCTATATAATATATAATATAAATAATATATAATAGATGCCCATGTCCAGTAGTAAAAAAAATATAAATGAAGTAAAATATTTAGGAATTGTAGTAAATCAAAGTTTGACTTGGAGAAGTCACGTTGATAACGTGCAAAGAACAATGCACTCAATAATTAGAAAATTTTACTTTCTCCGATCAATGTGCACAACTGAATTAATTGCTAATTCAAATTTATTTTGCACTTGTTCAGTCTCGCTTCAATAAGGCCTGTTGTGCTGGGGAAGTACCCATGAGACGGTTATAAAACCTCTTGTGAAAAGTCAAAAACATATTTTAAACATGATGTTATTTAGCTTCCAAGAATGCAATTATTATAATAATGGGTATTTAATTACCTTATTTTTATCCGTCGAGCACTCTAAAATATATCCTTTCTGGATTACCGGTTATAGAACCACAAATAACCTCGTCAACTTTTTGAAGCCAAAGAATAATAATCCATCTTTTGATAGAATGAACACGTCAGGTGTATATAAGATTACGTGTAGTGATTGCTCTAAATTTTATATCGGTCAAACTGGACGATCTTTCACCAAACGGTTTAAAGAACACCTACCTAGACCTACACTATTTGAACAGAGATCCAGTTTTGCCAAACACCTCATTGATTTTGACCACAAATACGTCAATGTTCATAATAACCTGAAAATTCTTCATACATGCAGAAAGGGCCGTTTGCTGTCATCCCTAGAGGAATTTGAAATATATAGTGCATCAAAATATGATCCAGTAAATATGTTAAATGATAAACTGCATTATTCATCTAATGAATTATTTAACACAGCCATCAACCTGAGATAAAATCGTTGACTCAATACCATCATGATTGGACATCCTTATCTCATATATAAGATTGCACAAGACCACAGTTGTACACATGCCCTCCATGAAATGACATGTATAGAGGAGTCCTCATGTGATGTGTAAAGTTGTTTTTTCAGTGTATATATTTCAATTTGTTCAAGTGTTTGTGTTTTTTAATGTTTTGTGTTAATTGTGTATAGTTTATTACGACGTGTTCCACAACAGTGGAATGAATCATTTTTGAGGTTGATCTGATGATGGTGGCATGAACCACCGAAACCGGTAATCCAGAAAGGATATATTTTAGAGTGCTCGACGGATAAAAATAACGTAATTAACTACCCATTATTATAAAAACATATTATAAGAGTAATGACATTTAAAAATAAAATGGAGAATTCGCTACCGCTGTTCGGGTCATTTGGTATACTTCAACTTAGACACTTGTGGAAGGTACTTGCAGATGTCTTCAAAGCAAGTGGTGAAATAAATAATGATTACAAATACCAATAATATCCTAAACGTAAGATTGTTAATATTTTGCAAAAAAGAAAACTAATTAACGTTCAAAATTTGTTTTCTATTATAGGGGCTAAATTGTTCAATATTTTACCAAAGGAGATCCAGTTGTGTAGTATATTTGTTAGGTTTTCAAAATCGGTAAGAGAATGGCTGTTAATAATAAATAATGATATTGAATATCTTTTAAAATAAAAGTGGCTGTTATATTGTTTGTATGGAAATTATGTGTTTTCTTTAAGAAGAATAGTATACTATGTTCAAGTCCCCAAATTTATAAAACATGTTATCGACTCTAACCAAAATACTAGTAATGTAATTTCGATAACATTATTGTTAAAGTTTGAATTTAACAAGACAAGTGTATAAAACTGCTGACTTCCGAATTCTGTAATAATAAAATACCGATAGGCTAAATGTAGAGTTTTATCTTGCCTCACTATTAGTGTTAAAGTGGCCGCATAAGTCAAATTGACTGGAAAACGTCGTTCCATAAAAGGGCGATAAAGTGCGTGATTTATTTGCAGACAAGTGACGTTGAATTTATCTAAGTCTTAATCTTTACAACAGTTAATATATTAATGTATAGTTTTTTGCCAAACCAGTGGATCTTATGTGTAAAAAGTGAGTGTTCATAACGCGGAAAATCCTCATCAAACTATCATGATACGTGGCTATTATGATATTATGTGTTAGCATTGCCACATGGTATTAAGTTATATTGTTTTCAAAATAACGCTAGCCGGTGCGGTGGTTAGAAACTATAATTTTGTGTTTGTTAAAACTATAATTTGGACGCTTTTTATATTTTAGACTGGCTAAACTGTTAAAGATAAATCAAAAGTTTTTGCAGGAGTTATATTAGCAAATAAAATATGTACAGTGTGTAAAAAACCTTTCAGGACTTTGAGATATGATTCCTCGTACAAAAAAAGGAGAAAAAAGAACATATAAACATATGCCCGAAAACGCTTTGTTTTCCAGATATCCGCCATTTTGTTTTGCGTACAACATAATTCCTATCTAGAAAAAGGTTTGACTGATTGAGTTCAAACTTCGCATAAAGTTTAACCTAACAATGATATATATATTTTAAAAAATAATTATAATAAGCGATTAAATCCATCATGCATTTCCAAATGGAGGCTGTTTGAAAATTTCAAACCTAAATATCAAGACACCTTTTTTGTAGCCATTTTGATTCCTATCGGATGGTGTAACTGTCTAAACAATTGGATGAAGGATAATACGAAAATGTACGTACACATTTGTAGTATTTACTGTGGTATAAGATTGGTTGAACAAACCAATTATTACACATAACTTATCTACTACCCTATCTTTTATCCGATTGTTTCAGCTGTTACACCATCCAATACGAAATCAAAAGCGCTACAAAAAAGGTGTCTCAATATTTTTTTGTTAAAGTGTACGGTTTTTGAGTAATTTAGGTTTGACATTTTCAAACAGCCGTCATTTTGAAATTCATGATTGGATATAATCGCTTATTTTTAGTGAAATGTATCATTGTTAGGTTAAACTTCGTGCCAAGTTTGAACCCAATCAGTCAAACCGTTCTCTAGATATGAATTATTTTGTACAAAAAACAAAATGGCGGATATCTGAACAATGAAGCTTTTTCGGGAGTATGTTTATATGAACTTTTTTCTTTCTTTTTGTAAGGTGTATCATATCAAAGTTCTGAAAGGTTTTGTATACCCTGTATATGAAAGTGAGAGCATATAAAAAAAAAAAACTTAAAAAAAAAACATAATTTTTACAAATGTGCTGTCGTCCTTTACTAGTTAGTCCCCTTTGAAGATGTATAATAATAATAAATCGAAATTTTGTCTGTAAACAAATTATATCTATTAAAGATTTCTGACAATAGTAGATTTAATTTTGCATTTCAGACATCAGTAGAATAGAACACAGTGGTGAAATGTCGATCCATTTTGTGGTTGCATTTGCTAAACCAATATTATTCAGAAATTAAGTTTATTTATATTTATTTATTTGTTTATATTAAAATGTATTTATTTTGTAAAATCGTGTTTAACTCTAAAACTATTTGTCTGATTGAAATGAAATATTTTATAGTGTATTAAGAATATCTTACCTTGGTTGTTGATGTCGGAGTTAGGAAAAAAACAAATGAATAAGATAAACAATTGTGGCCTTATTTACTAAGAATGCTTATTTAATAAGTCACTTAATTTTTTTATTCAAGCTAAGTTTATTATTTTTAACGCGGACAAAACCGGATGGTATTCTTGTAAATACACAAAGAACAATACCGTTCACTATTCTATACTAATATTATAAAAAGGTTAAATTTGTTTGTTTGTATGTAGGGGGTAATATCTGGAACTACTGAACCGATTGTAAAAACGGTTTAACTAATAAAAATCTACACTATCCCTGAGTAACATAGGCTATAATTCATTTTGATAATAACAGGTTTATTTCAATATGTGTAAGTTTAGTCGGAAAATATCTTAGTTTAGGCCTCGACTTATGAACCAACACATGTATTTACATTCATCACCATATCAACCAATTGAATAAAATAACAGATAAAACAGCTGTTTGCTCCAATATTTCCATTAAGATCTGATTTAAAACTTTGAAGCAATTATTTTTGTATTTCTAACTTTTAGGTTAGTTTTTAAGAGTAGACAAAGCCATGCTGGTTCTTTACTTTTATTATAACTGCTGTTATAAAATGTAGGAAATAATTTGATTTGAACATTTAACATTATTTACCATCTTAGCTTTGGGGTACTATTATTGACTACACCCTTATTATAACGAAAAGATAACATGATTATGTGTACATAGAAGGTTCCAACGGGGTTGGCGCGTGGAGCACGCAGGGGTTTCCCCTAGTTAATAATACAAATTAGCTGTTTACTAACGCATTCTACTGGATATAAGTGTAAACTAGTTAGGTGCATAGTCATACATAGCTTGTTACAACTCTGTTGATGTGTGCAAGTGATATGTTAATACATAGTGTATGTTATATTAGTGTTTATATGGTGTTATTGTGACTCCACATAACAAACATTTACATATGTTGATCAATAAACAAACTTTTTGCAATAAACAACATTGCGCTTACGTCCATACATTACAATAATGTAACTATGGGCTGTGTATTTAATAAAATAGTCTTATGTACGAAAATAAATAACATTTGTTTACTGATTTTCTTTCTACTTTACCACTACTAATAATTTTAACGTCGTTAAAAAACGCCTACAACTCTTGTATTCCTAATAATTAAATTGGCCGGCGTTTTCTCACTAAAAACTAAAAAAGCTACCAACTATACTAAACTATTATGGAAGTTAAATGGTTTTATAACTTACATTTTTGTAAGATATTTTATTGAGTCAACGTTGCTCAAATTTTTAACGATTTATTAGCTTTTCTTCTTACGGCATTAAACATATTCAGAAACATGCTAAGTGCGCATTTTGAAACCAATGTTGAAGATGTATTGTGACAAAAATAAATTACTAAAATATGAGTATTGAATAAGACTATTAATATTCTAGAAATGTTTTTATAAACTGGTTAACAACCTTGCAACCTTGAGTAAACATTGAGTACATATTGATTATTGTTTGACAGAGAACATATAAAATGTATCCAATTAATTTTAATTTATTTAATCAAACCACTGCACACTTTTGTCCATGCATTTTTGTTTTTTTATTTATATATGATTAATGATTTGACTTTTAACAATGGTTTCATTTGCATACATTAAAAGGGGATTTTTCTCATTTATTCGTGTATCTGCATAAATTACAGAATCCTAAAATCGCTTTTTTATTTTGTTAAATTAAACATAATAATCACATTGCAGAGCACGGAAGAAAAATCAAATTCAAGACAGTATAATTAATTACATAATAAAACAAAGTTTATCGTTTTAATGTTTAAATACCAATTGTTTGTGTTTACATACAACTTATCAAAATTAAATTCAAAGAATATCAGGTGGCTTAATTAACTTTCCCGGAGAGAGTTTGAAGAGAAAATATAAATATTTTTTGAAAATACCAACGGAATACTAGGAGTCAGTAAGGTTTAAGGAGTGAATTCTCGTGATTGGAGTAATTAGAAGTAATCAAATCAAGTTGTAGTCGTTGACAGGATTAATTAATGCTAAGGTAAAAGTTATTAAGTGGTATAAGTTAAGAGAAATTATGTGTGAGTGTGGAAGATAATTTATATATTTTATTATGTAAGCATCTTACAATAACTTATGTTTATTATTTGTTTGACAATAATTTGGAAAAAAATAATACATATAAAAAGTATTTTGTATCAATTTGACTTTGATTATTGAGTAAAATAGTTAATAAATAATAAAAAAACGAAAGGTTTAGTAATACAAATTTTCAAGTTTAAATTTTAATTGGCTCATGTTACTTATGATACTATGCTTATAACATTTTTTCTTATTAGTTGTTGCTGCCTTTGTACTGTGCACTTTTTACATGAATCGTATAACACGATCTTGATGAAACTAATTTAATAAGAGTTCCATTGTTTGGTAATTGACGTTTCTTTCTCACGCATGAGTGTAGCACTCCATTCCTCAATTAAATTGCAATCAACAATGACCATCATTTACCAAAACCTACGGTGCAAATAAAAATCGAACTGTATGTTATAAAATATGTACGCGGTTGGAAAGTAAGAACGCCGCGTAAACCTGCCAAAATGTTAACGTTCGACAGGTTTACTAAAGCGCAGCGAAACTGTGGTATTTTGATAATCAAAAATAATAATGAAATCCATATTAGACCGATTCTTAAAGTTGATTATCAAAAATATTTTGTATTAGTTTATAGGATTTTATTTATTTCCGTGAAATTTGAACAACCCTTGTATTATTTTTTTAAATGAAAATTCACAAATAGAGTTTAAAACGTGATAAAAAATAGTATTAATACTTACTAGGCTATATTATATTTATTTGTATGCAAGTTATGGTATAATTAAATTATAATTTACAAATTTTGTTTTAATTATAATTTTATAAAAGATATAATTTTTTAATTTAAAACTTCGATAACCGCTTCAAACTTCACAAGTAAACGAATATTTAACTTAGAAAATATTCATTGTGAACATAGTTTAAATATTTTGGTAAGTAAATCATACATAAACCTGATTATTTTATAGTTTAAAAATTTAGTATAGATCTAATAAAGAATCAAATAACGAAGAGGTTTTTAAGAAAGTTTGGCCGCATGTCTTTGATATAAAATAACGTTTTTCTTTTACATTTCCGCTGTATCTTTCACCACTCTAAGTCTTTATATTACACAAAAATAGGGAGGGCTAGCCAAACTTGAGTACTTCAAGTAGAAATATTTTCATTATTAATAACACACAATTTGTTCCCTTAAAATGAAAGGTAAAATGAAATTGTCGCAAAACGTTATTTAAAATCCTCTCTTTAACAACCAGTATCAATGTTATTTTTCGGAAATCCAAGTTATTTGATCAAATGTTATAGCTTATTACTAACAAGTACTACATATTAGTACTAAATAAAATTAAAAAAAACGGGGAAATAAACAACAACAAAAAACTCATGGCTTGCATTGCAGTATATAATATAACAGCGAGAGGTGAAGGAGCGAGATGGGTAGCAAGTAACTAAAGTGTTTTTTGTAGTCACTTTGTCCTTAAGGCAAGCCTTTGCCGATTGTTTAGCGTGGGATCTTCCTGATCAGAAGATACCGGGTTCGAATCTCGGCTAGACCAGGTAACTTTTCTCATCTGTGGTTTGAGGGTATGAGGGCAGAAGTGAAGCAAACGGTGGTTGGCTCGCTTCTAAGCTGACGGGATATGATTAGTTACCTGGTCTCCGGGTTGGGATGTTATGCATATTTTTATTAAGATCTTTATGTATATATATTTAAAAAAAAAAATTATACTTATACTATACTCTAATACGAGCAATGTCTGTTTGTTTGTTTGTTTGTTGGTTTGTTTGTGTGTTTGTACGAGCAATCTCGAGATCCAGCGGTAGGATTTTGCTGAAACTTTGGGATTAGAGGCTTTTGGGACTAAAAAATCGATTGGTGAAAACCACTACCTCAGGAAAACTCGTATTTTTCGGAAAAACTCATTTGAAAATTGAAAATTTTTAACATTGGGGTTATGTAATTTAAAATCAATAGGATACATATGACAAACATCAGCTGTTTCCTATAATATTTCCATCAGCTGTCTCCTATAAATTTTTTTTTTTTTGTCTTAAAGGTTAGAATTGTTTTAAGCTTGAAATCAGCTGACCCGTGCTAATATTTCGCGAGTTATGAGTAGGCCTACAAAACAGTACTTACCTGATTTGTATTTACATACATTTTCCTATAAAAAAAACACAATTAACAAAAATACCGAGTATTGTTCGGTCGCCCAGGTACTAATAAGCTATGAGATGAGATCAAAATAAATAACTTTGAATTCAGGAAAATGTGATATACAACGTTGATATAGGGAGGTCTTCATTACCGTTCTAATGTTTAATTTAAAACAGAATAATAATAATTATGTTCCTCAAATAATAAAGAAAACAAAATAATGCATTAAAAACAAAACACGAAAATCAGCTGTTTTATTTGTTATTGAAGACAGTCATTCTAATATAATTGCATTATTATATTGTACATATAGTTTAAACTGAATCTGTTGACGAAGAACTAAGAATATGTTCTGCTTTGAATATGGTTATCCAATGAAAAAAATACATAGGTAAATGATCACTCTTCTTGCAAATCCTAAAGCTTGTTTTGAAAATGTTAACCATTTGCTTAAAGTGACTAAGTATTTGCTTTGTTCTAACGAATACTGTTCACCAGATGTCAGCATTTACTTATAATTCGGCGGGGTTGCTTCGGGTTACTCCGGCGTTGAAGTCGTTCTAGTTTAACTAGTAAAAGTTTATTGGAAACATGCATTGTTATAATTTGTATGATTTTAATTTCCTACTGGCAACTTGAACAACCCTTCTATTATTTTCTGAACAAAAACACATAACTAAAGTTTACTTATATATACAACAGAACAACAACATGTTAAACATTTTTAAATATGGATTTTTATAAAAGGAGTAATTGTGTATGTCTGTGTGACTATTATAATTTTAAGTACTTACTTAATTTACTTACTTGTTCATAACGCGTTTCGTTACTTTATTCCATCATCAGATTCTCGATCTATTGATTCAATCAACATAACACAAAAACAAATATAAATTTCCTGTCGGTTTGACCTTTAAATAAACGGTATCAGTTAACTGACACAAACTTTCTCCCAACTTACTGTAGTCAAAATAATATTGTTTTTAATCATTTTATTTACTACTTTTTAGAACAAAACAAAAAAAATATTCTACCTACGTCAATCGTATAAAAAAATTATTGTCCCAGGCGGGATTCGATCGCGCGACCTTTGAATTACTGGCCGTATTCGCTACCGTTGTGCTACCCCGTGCGGCCGCGACCGTGATGCTAGATTAACAACATAAACTTGTTTATTTTTTAACATTTCCCTATAATTATAAAACGCCGAAGTTTTGATAAAAGCGGGTGGTGTCATTTTGTTTGGCATCTTAAGCACTATAAATACTGAAAATTTGATCAAAATCGTTAGAGTCGTTTTTGAGAAATTTGCATTTTTTTCATTTTTTATGGGTTTTTAGGGGTAAATTACCCTTAAAAATTAAAAATTCCAAAAAATGAAAAAAACGCCTGGAGATATTAGGGTTTAGTACCTACATACCAAATTTCATGAAAATCGGACCAATAGTGTCCTCTCTGGTCGTGTATACATACTGACACACTGACAGACAGACACCACGTTAAAAACACTTCAGGGAGCACCAACACAGATAATTGCACTAAACAATTTTTGGGGGTTCTGGGAGCATCAAAACAGATAATTCAACTGAAAATTCAAATTCGAACATTTTTACGAAAACAATACTTTCTCCATATACTACGTATAGGGTGGAGAAAGTAAAAACGGTTCAAGCAATACCTAATAACAAAGGTACCAATAACAATTTTAATTACGCACGCCACATTATGGAACACAGCCATTCATATTCTAATTTTGATACCAATTTCCAGCCATTACACATGTAAGAAGAGTAACCAAATGTACGCGCTGGAAGAATATGAAATGTATAAAACGCAGAAAAAAATTCCGGAGCTTATGTTAAATGAAAAATGTAACTTCCATTCCAATTTGATGTAAGACAAGGCAACGGCAATAGATAAGAAAATCAAAAGTTGTACACGTTAGGGCTCCGACGTCCTCAGTGATAGTATGTACATGTGCACACGCCGAGTTACAGCTTAAGTATTATGGTGTTATTGTGCGCGTATATTGTGTTTGTGTTATGTTGACAGTGCCAGGTGTCTTAAAAGTCCCCCCCCCCCCCTCTTACACTTTTGTACAACATTTTTTACAAAATTTTCTAAGATGTAGGAGTCGACTTAAAATTTACAAAATCGATTTGGAAGCAATATTTAAGGTCAAGCACTTTGAAATAAACATTTTTTGTCTCTTGAAATGTTTTCTAAAAACTCTTCCTTTTCGAGATATTAGCAACTTTATGTCGATTTATTTCAACACGTTTAGGGCCGCCATTTCGTTTTGAGCGGTCCGTTTTTTATTTTCTTTATGTCATTTTTCTAGTCTTAAATAGACCTTTAAAATGACGTGTCACATGACCATACTTCCCATTTAAAAATTTTGAGTTGCCTCCAAAAGTCCCACTTTTTAGGGGACACTCAAAATTTCCGATTGCTTCAAAAGATACTTTGGGCTAACTTAGTATCGTTCTTCAAAGGATATTTGTTTGTTTTAACAAACACAAAAGTTAAAGAGTGGGGTGGGACTTTTAAGACACCTGGTAGGCCTATATTTATTTCAATGTGTTAACGACTTCACTAGAGCTAGAATCTGATGATGGAATAAAGTTCCGAAACGAGTGATGAACAAGTAAGTGAATTACTTAAAGTTATAAAAGTCACACAGACGGACATAATTACTCTTATTAATCAAATTTGTGACTTGGATATAAATACAATTAGTTTTAAATCCATTTTTAGTAGGCGAAATAAATAAAATATTAGTACATCTTAGACCCTTATTATACTCTCACAAGTTTCCTTTATATATTATTCCTAAAATTAAATGTTTTTGTTTGCAATCATACAAGTTCAATAAACACTTATGGCTTTACATTCTGAATATAATTTAAATAATTTCCAAACGAAAGAGTAAAAAATTTTTGAACTTCAAATCCAGCAAGGATAAAGATAAAGGTTTATCTTTTAATGCCTCACTGAGAGTATAAAAGTGGTCATAGAAGTCAAGTCGACTGGAAACTGTAGTTCCTTTAAAGAGCGGTAGAGTGCATACTTGCAGGCAATTGTCGTTCGATTCAACGATACGGCTCGAGCTGTGTAATGATAATATCAGTTTATTATCAGTGTGTAATATTCAACGATCTTTTAAAGAGGTAAAGTTTCTTTGTTCAAGTTTGAGGTTACTATTGAAACTAGCCTATTTGAACAAATTGCAAATTGTCTGTGTATCCTCGTCAGTCTATATAAATTGAAGAAGTTCTATTTGTCGTATTGTTAGTTGCCTGTTGTATTATAAAGAATACACATACTTTTTCTATATTCATAAAAACTACTCAAATAATTTTACTAAAATTTCACAATTTAAACATATTAGGCCTAGTACCAGGACTTTTTTTAGAGAATATCGTCGCTACAAACAAACAGATTTAAATGGGGCAGCTACCTCTCTGCAATAAAAATACATTTCACTAAATTCTTACAAATTGTAAAGCTAAAACTATTTAATACTATTCTTAATATGAAAAAAAAAAACGTTTGCAATTGGATTACTTAAGTCAAAGGGATGAAATGGGTTAACCAACCTTAAAATGAAATCAAACAATAGAGAAGCATTGCCAGGTCCACTAATAGTATATAATCAATAGTACTCTTAACACACCTGTTTCTTTCAAATCTTTAGGTGCATTATTACGGAAATAAAACGAATTAATGGTGTTTAAGCTTCTTTTTTTTAGAAATGTTATAACCTTTAAATACAAAAGATTATTTTGTCTTAATTAATTAAAGGTATTTCAAATGATACCACGATATTTTATTTCAAATATAGATAGATAAATAGATAGGGGTGGTAGATATTTTATTCCCTAATACATACCAATCTCATACAAAATAATAAATTAAGAACATAACTTAAACATAACATAAAATAAAATAACTACCTGTAATATAACATAAAACTTAACTTTTAAAACATTTACAGAGAATAGTTTCCGTATGGGAATAAAATATTAGCAACCTCTAGGGCAAGCAAGCCCGTTTTGAGGCTGCAGAAGTAAGTGCTAATTTATTTATAGCAAAAAGAAAAAAGTAAAAAAAATGGTTCTGGAAGCAGTTAAATTTACATTATAAAATAAGTGAAAACGTATTATATAAAAAACATACAAATAGCGGGAGAATTTTTAAAGACAAATTAACAAATAAGAAATTAAACTAACATATCGAAAAGGTTTAACAGCATTTATGTAAAAGGTTATATACGACAAAAATTTTAACAATAATCATATATAAAAAAAAACACTCAACATTGTACTCTATCCAAATTTAAATCACACAGTGCACATCCATACTCTCTTACACACACAGGCTCAAAACTACTGTACTTCCCATCTCTCTCTCACAGCCACTCACACATACAACATAGTTCATCACACGACCCACATGCAACAAGACCTGCTCAATAGCCAGTTCTTCAGGATAATACAATATTTCCTTAGTTTACTACATTTTTAAATTTCTTCACGAAATTAATTACAGAGTCTAGGTGCAGTTACAGGGAAGACATTTAAGTAAATTGTTAACCTGGCTTTAGGTACCTTTGCTTTGCTTTTGCATCTAATCATTTGTGTTGCAAAAAAATGAAGAACCCTGACTGTATGCTTGTTGTTGTCGCAGTAAGGTTATAGATGCATAAACTGAAAGTTCCAAATTATTACCAAAAATTGCTTATTAACAATTTCAAAGGCTTATTCTTTCCTCGTAAAGGTAATTTAACCCTAGAAGCAGCAATGTTAACGAAAACGGGTTTTTTGGTGTTTGCAAAAATAGTAAATGAACCTCAATCCAAAAGTTCCACAGCTGTTTTATAAGAAACTGGCACATACTTTATCACAAACATATTTAAATTATTAACACATTCACTGCTAAGGACGCACATTACATGTGGGCTTGACACTGAACACTATGTGAAGCGGCCGACGCACAGCGCATTGCACGCCAACCCCCGTATTGGGAGAATTTTTGATTCACAATCATTGCTTGCTTCGCACGCCAACCCCATATTGGGAGTATTTTCAATACAAAATGCATTGCGTGCTTCGCATGCCAACCCGCATATTGGGAGTGTTTTCAATACACAATGAACTGCGTGCTTCGCACGCCAACCAACGTATGTAACCCCAACTATCTATACAAGCTTAATTCACATGTTTGGTGCAAGTTTCTTCGAAATCGATCTAATAGTTTTCCCTCTACATACATACAGATATACAGGCATATATATAGACCGACAGACAGACATTTTCTAAAAATCATTTTTTTTACTCAGGGGTCCCAAAATGGATATTTCCACAAAAATCTCAACATCGATTTTTTTGGCAATTACTATACTTTCTCTTTACTATAGTATAGTGATAAAGTAAAATGTATAAATATTAGATTTTGTTTAAATTATAATTTTTGTAAAATCCTGTGCACAAAATAATATTTTTTACTAAGTATTGGTTTCAATTTGTTTGGTATAATGGTATTGTAAAGATTATACAAGCAGTGGTTTTTAACTATTCTTAACTTGGAATCTAAGTAAATAATAATCTAAGTAACTTAGGAAGGAAAACTTTTTATATCCTTACCTTCAAGTTTTGGTTCCTTGTGTTAGTGTCCGTTTGGTTCCTACCCCAACTAGGAGCTAAGCTAAATGTATTCGATACGTTTTACCAACCTTGTGTATAGTCCGTGTTTTGTTTCACAAACTTAATAACAGTTACCTATGTTTATCTTATAACGTAGCATTTTGTTCCAGAACTGATGCAATGGATACTACCTTGGATGCTTCTACACCAAGTATAGAGTCACACCATCTACCGTAGACACAACCTTGATCAAGTTCAGGATGGCAGGAGCTTCCCCCATAATCCAGGGAAGTCCTGGGCAGCGTAGAGATTGGAAGAAGAGGTTCAGCCTCAAAGTTACGCGAAGGGCAACATTTGATGAGGTAAGAGAGGAGTGCTGTATTTGTTTGATAAAATGTGTTAATTTAATTGTGTAACTGAAAAATAAACTTGTTTTATCGGTAAGCACTGTAACAGAGTTTTCTACATTTACAAACGCACTTGAAACGACTTTGTGTTCAATTTTCGTTATTGAAATATTAAAACTGTTCAATACAATGTCTAAACAATTGACACATCCTGCATTTTAAAAGCCCTTTACAATTTAATACATCTTTCACTGTTTTTGTGGATATAAAATTGAAAAAAACTTATTCGAAAACTTTAATAGCTATTTGTGCAACATGTGCGAAAACTGCCACTTTGCTGCACGAGAGAAACGTTTCACGCCAAAGACAATTTGCGCTCGTATTGCACATAAGATTTTTCCTACGCTTGCTGAAGCCGAGGCGGCAATTTACGTCTTAAGTTATAACACCTTCTAAATAGCCTAACTACAAGTGACTATCAATAATAGCAACGTCAGGTTAGGAAATAATAAACGAACAATGGAACAGCTGACTTCAGCTGACTGAAAAGTCAGCATATGAATAGTATATAAACATTTGTCTATAATAAAACCACCTGCCAAGGGAACGTTATCATTTACTTTGCGTACCCGGGTACGCAAAGTAAATCGCATTTGATTAACATTGCACTTTGCCGCACACGTGCGGCAAACACCGACTTTGGGTTCTGTTAGTAGTGTGACAAGAGCTACTTTAATCACTCTCTTCCATACGCGTGCTTAACGTTTCATGATAGCTTAAATATCAAATGCAAAACAGCACGACCACATTGTACATCGCCAGACCACAGTTTGCTTGAATAGAAAACCCAAAATTTCAAGCTAGCACAAATAATAGGTTACGAAATAATTTACTATATATTTTAGGTAACTGACAAAATTAGCTAACAGTAAAACAATAAAAACATGCACATGATTTATTTTCCTGCTTTGTATAGTCTTTTAAACAATGTTTATTTGGCAAAAGTATACAAAATATATGAAGGTAGAAAACCATTTAGGGCCTCAGTTAGGTTTTAACCATCTACACATTTGCTTAAGCTTAAACTAGTTCGCCTTTTGGCGTATATAATAGTCCTACTTACTTAACAGTTCTTTCGTTGAAATTTATTTACGTATCTCTAGGTTAGGTTAAAATAAAATCCATGTCATCTCAACAAATTTACGGTTTTTTATTTATCTAAGAAAATTGATTATCGTATCGTGGTAATACCATTGAGATATATTTTAAATTTTAATTTAGTTGTATTATAATTATATTTTATTTTACATGATTTCTAGAAGTGGTTAAGAATAGTTATTTATTTGTAATATGATAAACACAGGGCCGGCTCTAGTGTTTTTGGCGCCCTAGGCGAAAACAAATTCTGCGCCCTCATTAAAGTCCTTTCGGCGGGTACTGGAGGATATGGAACTTCGGAAAAACGTCTTTGTCAATAATTTTGTTATAACAAAGAATTAGATTTTATGACTTTTGATTAGTGACCGTGATATTATATAAATATAACTAATGTAAATTTTACATGAAATTCATTTAATTTAATATCCACAAACCTCGAGTATTATGTTAGTTTAAAAATTAGTTCTACAAATGGCTTTGAATATTGTTTTTTTTTTTTTTTTTTTTTTTTTTTTAACGACTGATTGATTAATAATTAGAAATTTAAATTAGTATTAGAAAATCTACGTATCACACATAGCCCAGTCGGTATAGGTTACAACTACCAGTAATTTGCAATACGGCTGATTTTTTTTATAAGTACATTAAAGTATGTAGATTAACATAAAAAAAAGTTTACCAGTCTATCGATTTCCCAAAGTCGAAAAAAAAATCGATTATCATTTTTTTTCGATTATCCTTAATATTTCGAGCTGGGATGAAGATAGAGGAAAATAAAAACTACCACCGTGTAGGGGAGGTAATTTTCAACAAAAAAGGTCATATGTATTTATTTCGTCCGAGCAATGGTTTGTCTGGAAAAAATTCGATAATGCAGGTACGTATTTTGCAGCAGGGGAAATCAATAAAAGGGGACATCTTATTCATATATGAAGCGTTGGCTCATTCTAAATTGGCCCAATTTTAATATATCGAATTGAAACTTGACGTAGGAGTTAAAATATATATTTTAAACATTTATGCTGAGTCTCAGCTTGTTATCTTGAAAATGACCCGATCTAGGAGTCGATTTCGATTATCGATTTTAGGAGTACGGGACCCACGAACTAATTTCAATCTATTCCAGTTTCGTCAATTTTTGGAATATCAACACCAAATTTGTTTTACAAGTTAAGAACACTAGTATAAATATTCTTAGTAAGTATGAACGATTTTTTTCTTGTTATTTTAAAAAACGAGGCGCTTGAAAATAGTCTTCTGTTTTACCTATCTCGTTTGAACTATAACACTTTTGGATTCAACGACTCCATTTTCGACATTTTTGAACATATCGATTTAAAAATTGGTACAGAAGTTAAAAATACAATTGTTTTTTTCTATACTTATTTTAAAAACTACATGTAAAAAAATGACTAATCTGCAGCTGATCAACGCAATCGTTTTGATGAAAAATCTAAAAAGGTCTAAAATTATACTTTTTTAATTTACTTGTGCTTTTAAAAGTAAATAATGAAAAAGGTTTATACTCCTTGAACTTGTTGGAATATATATATTTAACTTGTAAAAAATCTTTCAGGTTTTTTGAAAATTTTCTAAACTGGAGCTGTTTAAAATGAATTGGTGGGTCCGGTACTCCTAAAATCGAGAAACCCATTAATAAGTCAAGTGGCTCTAGATCGGGTAATTTTCAAGATAACAAGCTGAGACTCAGCATAAATGTTTAGAATATATATTTTAACTCCTATGTCAAGTTTCAATTCGATATATTACAATTCGTAAAAATTTAGAATGAGCCAACGCTTCATATATGAATAAGATGTCCCCTTTTAGTGATTTCCCCTGCTGCAAAATACATACCTGCATTATCGAATTTTTTCCAGACAAACCATTGCTCGGACGAAATAAATACATATGACCTTTTTTGTTGAAAAATACCTCCCCTACACGGTGGTAGTTTTTATTTTCCTCTATCTTCATCCCAGCTCGAAATATTAAGGATAATCGAAAAAAAATGATAATCGATTTTTTTTCGACTTTGGGAAATTGATAGACTGGTAAACTTTTTTTTATGTTAATCTACATACTTTAATGTACTTACAAAAAAAATTCAGCCGTATTGCAAATTATTGGTACTTTTGGTCTAAATTGACCTTTACCGACTGGCCTAACAGTTTTACATCTACTTATATAAAGCTAGACGGTAACACTGATTCATTGACATTAATTTTTAGGCACTTCCCGTAATCGGACCCCCCTCAACCTTATACTTGAATTAAAGCTCTCGACGAGAAACTTTTGGGAAAATTGCCAGAAGTTAACATTTTTTAATTTTGCAAGCACCTTTTGGGCGGGAAAGATTTTTTAGATTTTTTTCATTTTTTCAGTTTGAGCGCGTTTTGTAAGAAAACGGTAAGAGATAGCAAAAATTGTTAAATACAAAAGTTGTAGAAAATTTAATTTTAGACCAACAATTTTTCATCAGATTTAAGATCCAATCATCCATTTATCCACTATTCATCCGAGAAGGAAAACTCCGCCCAACGTTTTTAAAGCTAGCCGGTTTCACTTATTCACTGACATTAATTATTAGGCACTTCCCGTAATCGTACCCCCCTCTACCTCATACTTGAATTAAAGCTCTCGACGAGAAACTTTTGGGAAAATTGCCAGAATTTAACATTTTTTAATTTTGGAAGCACCTTTTGGGTGGGAAAGATTTTTTAGATTTTTTCAATTTCTTCAATTTCTCACTTTGAGCGCATTTAGTAAGAAAACGGTAAGAGATAGCAAAAATGTTAAATACAAAAGTTGTAGAAAATTAAATTTCAAAGAAGAGATTTTCCGTCAGATTCAAGATCCAATCATCCCTTTAGCCGCTATTAACCTAAGAAGGAGCTCCGCCAAACAATCGTTCAAATTTCCCATGTTAATCTTATGGAGATAATGTTTAATGAGTTTGAGTCAGCTGCCAAATAAAACAGCTGATTTGTGCTCGGTCACCTATGTACAAACGATCCAAAGATTAACAAGATTCTTTAGCGAATTTTCCAACTGCGAGCGAAGCGAAGCAGTCATCTGAGGCCGAAGGCCGAGGCGGGGTTGGGACGCGAAGCGTCCAGGGGCAGAGCCCCTAGTTAGGTATATGGGTTTATAGGTATTATTGGTTTAATTATAGCATTATTTATTCTCTCAATAACAAACAGCAACTCACAGTTAGGTTACATATAGTTTTTCTGTTTTTATAACACTTACAAAGAAATACACAAATACAACTTGATATTTTTTGATATTGGATTATTGTGTTTTATCTACGGTCCAAAAGTCACTTTGAAATACTGATTAACAGTATACTCCTAAAGGTACTTTTATTGTTTTTGCTTAGCAAATTCTTGTACGAGGGCTTTTGAGTCTAACTGTCTTGCTGTCTCACTTTCAATAACAATAGGAAAAAATATTCCATAAGAACTGTGCTTCTAAATACGGCTACATATTTGTTGGTGATATTCCGCCGTCGCGTCGCAGCCAGGGTGTGGCGGGGGCGGGGCGAAGTATAGCTCGTCAGTTCTAGCATGGACTTATAGTCCTGGGGCCCAGGCCTTTAAAATTGTATGATTACCTAACTCTTGAGACTTCGTATATCTCTTATTTAAGTCGAGTCGGACAACATTTTTATTTGCAACAGTTCTCGGTAGCGGGGCGTTTTCCTTTGAGAACCCGGCAAAGTCATTGATTTGATGCGGTAAAAAAATTTATAACCTAAACAATGATCTTTCTTTTAATCGAAAGTTTGTTTTATGTAGAAAACGAAAAACATTTTGTCGGACAAATATGATTGGTCATTTCTGCGCGTCCGACACCCCGAACACGGCAAAGTTATGGCGTAAAAAAATTTAGTACCTAGCTGCTGATTTTTTTCAGAATCGTTTATAAAATATATATATAACTAAGTGGTAACCTTGTCCGACAAAATTGTCGGGGCATACTTGTTGTCGGACGCCTTAAAGTTAAGGGTTTTATGCAACCCTTATATTTATGACCTAACATACAATTTTTATTTTATATTGTTTGTAATAATATTTCAAACACATTGAACCATCTGTCCGACAATAATATTGGGGATTTTCGGAAAAAACGAAAAACATACTAATTTAGAACATATTAAAAGTAGCATACATTAAGTAGTTCTACATATCAAAAATTCAATATTATATGGATATTTGAAAAGAAAATATTATGTAGAAACTGACCAAATTTATTTATTTATATATAATGAATAAATATTTAGTAATTATTATACAGTACTTACAAATTCAATTTAATAGCGTTACATTTATGTAAGCTTATAATTATCAAGTACAATATTAAACAAATAAAAGAGCACTGTGGCGACAAAATCACACTGATTTAAATAAAAACCCCGAACCACAAAACAAGGAACAAAAACAATAACTAAACAACTAAATTTTAAGTTATGTTTAATATGTTACTCTTATGTACATTTCGATGACGTGGTCATCATCCTCAGAGGGTTTTAACACTACAATTTAGTTGTTTAATTATTGTTTTTGTTCCTTGTTTTGTGGTTCGGGTTTTTTTATTTAAATAAGTACAATATTGTTATAAACACAATGTAAGCATTTATACAAAGGGTGGTATAGCTGACTACTTCGTTATTAAATTAAAGAATATAAACTCAATATTCTCAATACTAAGCACCATTTAATGTTTATAAAATCAAACTTGCAATCCATTCAAATCGTATGCCAAAGTTACCTTGCACATACCATAGGCCAGGTATAGGCCTATTATGTGTCTTTGTACTTTGTTCCAAAAACACCTCCTCTCTCAATATTTGAAAGCGTTTTAGTATGCTTGTAAAATTCCGTTATTAGCGAATTTCCATAGGAAAAATGAGCTATTGCAGTGACCCTTAGGTAAGAGATAAGGTCGGGAGAACACGTTTTTGGGTGTCATTAAAATTCATATATGTATATATATGTGTTCGCCCTCTAGCGGCCGCACTTTAAGTCCCATTTGGTCCAAATTTGGTACACATGTTTTTTGTGTAAATCTCTCGGACGAGTTCGTTAGTCAAAAAAAAATCAACAACCGGAAGCACGTTTTTTGACCGGAAGTAACTATTTTTTTAGATTTTCCATTTTTTTAGACGAGAATTATTTTTTTATACTGGTTTCTAAAGATATAAACTTAGGATATTATTTTGCACATTTTGTTTTTTTACGCGATCTTATAGCTCGCTTGGTTCCCCCAAAATCCATCAAAACGTAAAATACCATAAAAGTACCCGGTTCAAAGCCACTTGGTGGATTTTATCTTCTCATCCGAGGCCAACGGATGAGTTTTTATGCTGCGAGTGTAACGAAGGAGCGCGTGAGTAGAAGCTGGAGGCTTAGTAGCAATCACATTTTACTAATATATTTCGTACACCGTCGTGAGTAGACCTATTTCCCATATTGTTGGTTGAGACCCTAAAACATAGGTATATAAACTTAATTTTGGAAATTTGCTCAACTCACGTCAGCGGTTCAGCTGCTGGTCGTATTATTTTGTTATTTTTCTATTCGAATTTCCAATTAAATGAATACAGCTCGTGGTTGAACCTCCGAAAATTAGTAGTTTATCAAAGTTAGCTTTTCAAGCATCGGGTATGTTCACTAAAAATTTAGCAAAATATATTGTTTTTTGTGTCGTTATTTAGGAATTCCAATTTAGGCAAAAAACCATACATTTTTATTGATTTTTATGGTTGATTGAACATTGCAATGATGTACGCATATAAGAGGATGGTGCGATAAAATATTTTTAGAGTTTTTCTCCTATGATAAAAGTTGATTTTTTTTTTATTTTGGTAGTATTACGAAGGTCGTGATGTAGAGTTTTTAATAAAATTAAAAAATATTCCACAAAAATAAAAATTTTCAGCAGAAAATTACATACAGACTTTTAATAATTTTAAAGAACTATTTATTTAACGCAGATGACAAATTTCGCAAACGGGTTTGTTATGCCCTTCTAAATGTTATAAATAACATTTTAATCAATATTCAGCTTTAGCACTATATAACTAACTTAGAAAAATGCATTTGAATTGAACTGCGCCTTCTGTTTACAATTTATAGATTTATTTAAAAAATTCACTTTTTTGTCGGACTAATTATTTGCCCCAATTTTTTTGTCGGACAATCGAATCACTGATCACAAAATAAGACACTTTACATACCCTATTTTTGTCCGACAAAAGGTCATAAATATAAGGGTTGCATAAAACCCTTAATTTTAAGGCGTCCGACAACAAGTATGCCCCGACAATTTTGTCGGACAAGGTTACCACTTAGTTATATATATATATATATATATATATTATAAACGATTCTGAAAAAATCAGCAGTTAGGTACTAAATGTTTTTACGCCATAACTTTGCCGTGTTCGGGGTGTCGGACGCGCAGAAATGACCAATCATATTTGACCGACAAAATGTTTTTCGTTTTCTCCATAAAACAAACTTTCGATTAAAAGAAAGATTATTGTTTAGGTTGTAAATTTTTTTACCTCATCAAATCAATGACTTTGCCGGGTTCTCGAAGGAAAACGCCTCGCTACCGAGAATTGTTGCAAATAAAAATGTTGTCCGACTCGACTTAAATAAGAGATATACGAAGTCTCAAGAGTTAGGTAATCATAAAATTTTAAAGGCCTAGGCCCCAGGACTATTAACGATGCGCTGCCAAAAGAATGTATAGGCAAGTGAGGACGTCGTCCGCTGGAAGGGAAGGGACACTACGCTCTACTTACTATCAAAGTTGTCGCGACAGCTTTGTGTTGTATTACTTGCAACATGTAAATACTGTATAGATATGGGACTTTTTAAATATAAATAGGATAAGAGTTTTGTTTGTAGACTGTTAAGAATAGTGTGATTTTTCGTTTATTTACGTTTCATACACCAAAGAATCCGAAACAAGCCTTATCTCAATTTTTGTCTGTCTGAGGTCGGTAACGCTCGCGGACCTGTTTATTGTTCACGATTAACGTTAAAACAACTTATAACTATAGATATAATAACTATTTTAACAAAGAAACAAACATGAGTAACAATACAAACTACATTTTGATACTATTTACAAGTGTTAAGTAAAATAAATAAACTTATAACTTATTATTTAAAAAGTATATCAGTAGGCCTACGTTCATTCATGTAAAAGTATCGGTAGTAGTGTATTAAAATTGTGTCCTTTAATATTACGCGATGATTTGATATCAACTGTTCCAATTAATTTAGTGAATATTAAAATCAATAATTTAGTTAGTGCTGTAAACGTAAAATAGGCCTATGTTGTCATTTTTAATTCAGGAATGTTACTGAGAAACGATAGGTTATTTTAAAAATCAATAAATTAAATTTATTATTAATATTATTAATCACAGTGTAATGAAAAGTATCGTTCATCACACGGGCCAAAAGTGACACGATGAAAGTCATTCACTGTCCGTCGAATTACGCCTAAATCAAAATTATCTAAGTCACTTTTTATATTTGTTCGGTGTCTAAATTTGTTTGGAGTACTAAAAGAAGTGCCAGATTCACTACAACTTTTTTCCTCCTTCAATATTCTCTTAATGTGCTCTTTGAAATACAAGTTGCCTGTACAACTCATTCCTGAACCTTTGTCAAATTAATCGGAGCATTTGTTTCCGCTTCTCTTTTCATGAAGTGGTAAACATTAGCAACGATCTCACGGGTTTTGCTGTGAATAACTTGTTTACCTCCTAACTTTGATTTGACACTGCCTTTCATTAAACCTAATTATTCAAATATAAACAATAAAAAATAAACAACGCTAAAAAACAATAATAAACAGCGATAGTTAAATAGTAAATGGATTTGTGCACGGACAATGATGTTATTGAAAACCCGTACAAGACCGAAGTGTTCCGTTCAAAGCTCGGTAGTAGACTGATCCTCTCTGAACCCCCACCACTCAAATTAACTCCGAGTCTACTGCGCATCTCGAGGTCACAGTCCATGCTACGAATTCCGTGCTATACGGGGTTGCCGCCGCATACTACAATCCAATGCACAGCGATGTTGCTGAACTGAGAGTATTAGAACATACTTTCATATTTTCTAAGATAACTTAAATAAAATAATTCGACCACGCAGCTGAACCGCTGACGTGAGTTGAGCAAATTTCCAAAATTAAGTTTATAGGCCTATGTTGTAGGGTTTCAAAAAACAATTTGGGAAATAGGTCTATTCACGACGGTGCTGAATAGCTGCAAAATGGTTCGCATGCCATTCCGCAAATTGCTCAGTATCTTCGATACACAAAGCATTGCGTGCTTGGCACTCCATTCTGCACATTGGGATTATCTCTAATACACAAAGCATTACGCCATTCCGCATATTGGGAGTATCTTCAACATACAAAGCATTGCGTGCTTCGCACGCCAACCCCACGGTAGAATCCACCACATGGCTTTGAACCGGGTACTTCTATGGTAGTTTACGTTTCGATCGATTTTGGGGGAACCAAGCGAGCAATAAGGTCGCGTAAAAAAACAAAATGTTCAGAATAACATCCTACATTTATATTCGTAGACAAAACTCAAAAAGAAATTTATTCTCGTAGGAAAAATGTCAAATAGTTGTTACTTCCGGTCAAAAAACGTGCTTCCGATTGTTGGATTTTTTTGGCAAACGAACTCGTCCGAGCGACGTAGGCAACCAACATGTGTACCAAATTTGAACCAAATCGGACTTAAAATTCCGCCGCTAGAGTGCGAACACATATATATACGTACATATATATATGTTTTTAATGACACCCCCAAAACGTGTTCTGGGGACCATGATCGGTACTCATTTGCTACTTCCGTCCTTGAATCTTACCATAAGGGCCACTGCAATAGCTCATTTTTCCTATGGAAATTTGCTAATAAAATGCCCTTCACCTTTCATTACCTAGTAATTCGTCTGCTTAAGCTAGTACTAGTTCCGCTCAAAAGTACCAATCCCTCAATTTGGCGAACTCCTAAATTTTGCTCCCTAGGCGTCCGCGCCCCCTCCCCATATATGGACGAGCCAGCTCTGGATAAACACCTATAGTGCGACAACTACTACATGTGTTGCGCTCTTGAACTCTTTGCCAACGAATCAACTTTAAGGTATTACAAGTCGATCAGAAGCAACAAGAGGTATCGTTCAGGACCTGATTTGACAAAAGACGAGCAAACTAACGCGCCTCGACATCGTTAATTAACGGTGAAACTCGATGCGGGATTTAACACTGTTTAAACCTCGCGGGGATATTTAATATTGAAACAGTGAAGCAAAGGGAATTTAGCTATACGGGTTGCCTTTGATAAACTGTAAAACACCGAAAATTATATAATTAATTGGTAAATGGTATTTCTTTTAAAGTTTTACAAATCCATCTTAAGTTTATAAACCATTGTTTTGTTATGTAGGCTACATCTATTAGTGAATAGTGAATAATGAATAGTTTTCTAGTGAATAGTTCTGTGTACTACATCCACAGACATTTTATTTTAATAGTAATTTTATAAATATTTAAGATGCATCGTATTATAAGCTAAGTTAGTAATCATATTTTCACGATACTACTGGCAGTTACTCTTCTATTGCGTATATTGCCAGGTAAAGTTCGTCATATCCGCATAAATCAGCTGATTACAACAATACAATATTGAAATAATGTCCATCTATTTAAAACAGACGCGCATGGATGGATTAACGAGATTCCCGCTGTCCCTATCTACTATCTGTAATAGGGTTATAAAACTTAGTTTATTGTGTAAATAATATTGGGTCAAGAATCGTTTCCGATGGCGTGTAAGCACCATCTTGGATATTCTCATTAAAAACACCACCCAAACTTCAGATCCATATAATTTGTTAGATAATATGTCGTGAGCTTTCAGATTCAATGGCCGAGGGAAGAATTTAGGCAAGTGGGAACACTGCCTGTGATGATTGTGGTGGATCTGGAAACGGTTTTATTTATCCATCGCGATTTTATTGATGGTTTTGGCAACACTGCCGGATAGTTTCACGTTTAATGCTATTCGATCTGGCAACAGATTTCGTGATCATTGTCGTCATCATAGAAAGAGTTTTATAAATAAGACAGGGTCAAATAGTTTTATATGATCCATTCAAATAAATTGGAGGAGAAGGAATATCACAGGCACATTCATTACATACACATCAGACATCCATCATTTAAAAGCAGCAGACTATATTTAGTCCTACCTAACTATTCTGATGGGGATTTTTAACTCGGTAAATGTGTACAATTAAAGGATTATAAAACTGTAAACATTTTGTATTTATATATGTAATTATATATTTAAATAAAGATAAAAATGTTATCTTTTAATTGCTTTTTATTTTATATTGATAGATCAAATGGTTTAAAAGTTATTAATATTATAGTGAAGAAATTAATAATCGAATATGTTTATATTTTAAACGAAGATGTACGAATGTTTCCGAATTTAAACGAATAGGTATCTCTACTTTAAATTTTTATAAACGAATATTTCATTATTAAAAGTTGTATTTATATAAGGTTTATAACCTCAAAGCAAATCTTATAACGTATTATAGCGTTCATTATTTCTAAAAAAATCATCTTCACAAGAAATTATAATGATTGAAGTTGTAAACATAACATTAAATTATAATCTACACTGGGTTTGTTTAAGTATCACAGATGATGGGTGAAATCAGCTATTATATTATATGTTACTCACGTACGTACGTAGGCCTACACTCGCTTTTATAGGCCGCCCTAATCATTTACAGATGTACCCGCAACTTAATTACTTGCACTGGAGCAATTGTCTGTCGCAGAAAGCACAATATAATACAGCAACTGTTAATTATTTGAAATTCTACCATGATGTGACTGGAGACTTTAAACAAGGAAATTCGATTATGTCAAGTTGTTAGGTTGGTATACTTGTGCAGTGTATTCCTTAATACACCCGATTACTAATGACAATTAGTTTGTGTTGTGAGAGAAATTTCACTTCCGAGCAATTTGGTTTCGTAATTAAATCCTTGTTTGTAGTTTGAAGACACAGTCATTTCACCCTTTACGGTATAACTCGTATTTAAACAAAAAAATCAACTTCACAAGAAATTATAATGATTGAAGTTGTAAACATAACCCCAAAGTACAATCTAAGCTTGGTTTTGTTTAAGTATTACAGATGATGGTTGAAATCAGCTGTTACTCACGTGATTATGTACGTACGGACGGACGTACACTTGCTTTTATAGGAGTTGATAGGAGTGAAAGAGTTATCATGTCAATGAGTTTGAAATAGTAGATGAAACTTAAACATTTAATTCACAACTTAATGATTACCTGGAAAATACTGAGATGCTTATTTAACTCATGGAAGAAGCTGGTAAACGCATAACCCAAATAAAAATTTCTTTTTGTTAGGAAAATAATTCCACAAAAATAGATCTCTTAAAAGGTTTTCAAAATATAATTAAAATAGTTTTATTTTCCACGTTAAAACTTTATCCAACTATCCCACGACTTTCTACTACAACAGGAATCAGCTTCCCGCTCGTTTAGTGAAGGCAAACTAAATAGACTTATTTTAAACATAATTTATTGTGAGATTACTTTTAAATGAACAAAATAACCTGTCTGTGACAGACTAAATTTAAATTTAAATTCTAGTTGCTCAAGTGTAGTCCTTTAATTAAACCACGATACAAAGGGCCTATTTACTTTTTATTTCTAAATGAGGAAATTTAAATTACATAACTGTGAATGACGATATTTGTTGAAACTTTGAAGTATACATTAATCAATTTGTAGAAGCATAAATTAAAATGGAACACAATTGGCCATGTTATGTTGTAAGTGTTCAAATTGATAAAGGCAGATGGATTTACCGTCATTGATTGACTTCTTTGTACCTTACTCAGCTAATAACTTCTCATATATGTATCTGGCTTAACATTTTATGTTCAAGCTAGTTTATACAGTGTGTAAATTAAGTATCGAAACAAATATGTATTTCTCAAACTAAAATAGGTAAAAATATTTTGTTTGTGGCATTAACTCAAACAACAAACGTTCCTGATTTTCTGACATAAAAAAAAAAAAATCAACCCCCTAAGGGGGTGGCGGGTAGGGGGTAACTTAAATTTTTAAATGGGAAGTATGGTCATGTGATACCTCATTTTAAAGGTCTATTTAAGACTAGGAAAATGACATAAAGAAAATAAAAATCGGATCACTTAAAACAAAATGGCGGCCCTAAACGTGTTGAAATAAATTGACATAAAGTTGCTAATATCTCGAAAAGGAAGAGTTTTTAAAAAAAATTTCAAGAGACAAAAAATGTTTATTTCAAAGTGCTTGACATACAAAATTGCTTCCAAATCGATTGCGTAAATTTTATTTTTACTTCTCCATCTTACAAAATTTTGTAAAATTCTGACATTTTTTTTATGTCAGAAAATCAGGAACGTTTGTTGTTTGAGTCAATGCCACAAACAAAATATTTTTACCTATTTTAGTTTGAGAAATGCATATTTGTTTCGATACTTAATTTACACTCTGTATACTCTGCAAATAAATACCTGGGCAGGTAGAACACGCTTCTGCTATAACAGCCCCTTTTTGTAGAATCAATTGACAACAGTGGTGAATTATTATATTTCACAACTAGTGGGACAAGCGTGATTTTTCAGATGCGAGTCGTAGACGAGCATTTTAAAGAGAACGAGCATATGAAAAGAACACTTTCATACGAGTTTTGAACACTATTTTTCACGATATTACAGCAAAAAATATGATTATTAACATTTATTTTATTAATTTTTTTAAATTTAAACAGATGGGAATTATTTCAATATTGTATTGTTGTAATCAGCTGATTTATCCTCACTAGTGCGGATATGACGAACTTTACCTGGCAATATACGCAATAGAATAGCAACTGATATTCCAGTAGTATCGTGAAAAATACTTTTTATGTAAGTTTCATGTGACCGAAAATACTACATGTTCGATTTTGAAGGTTAGCGACACTTGGATGAATTCCACTGATGTACATGAGGTTATCCAAGAACAATTCAGGGAGATTAGGGAAATAGTCACGGTTAAAGTCACTCCCCCCAACGTAATTCCCGCTGGCAGTCCAGAGGGAAGTTACTAGAGAAGATTTATCTAGAAAGAGCCATGACCTCTAGACGTTTTCGATAGACTCGGAGTTGATTCGAGTGGTGGGGGTCAGAAAGGCTCAGTCTTTTGCCACGCTCTGAACATAATACCTCGGTCTGGAAGCCCTTGTACGGGTTTCCAATAAGTATATTGTCTGTGCGTGATGTACCTTCCCCTCCAACGGATGGCGTCCCCACTTGCCTAAATTCTTCCCTCGGCCAACGAATCTGAAAGCTCATGCTATATCTAACAAACTATATGGATCTGAAGTTTGGGTGGTGTTTTAAGTGAGAATAACCAAGATGGAGCTTACACGCCATCGGAAACGATTCTTGACCCAATATTATTTACACAATAAACTAAGTTTACAACTCTTACATTAAGAACCAACATTCTTACATTTAGGGGATTCCCTACTGTAAATAAAGGTTTTCTATAATAGGCCCTTTTTTTAAATTATGAACCATTTTTTACATTCATTAGAACCTAAAAATATGTTTACACATAAAACAATAGGAATTGGCAAAAAATAAATTTTACATACCTTTAAATATGTTTTTTTTAAATCTCTTATAACTTTTTTACTACTGAAACAACTTGGCCGTTTTATATCATGTTTTAAAGTATATAAAAAGCACTAACTTTTTGGATATAAGTAGTCATATTCTTGCCACTAAAAGTTTCTTAGTTATGTCCTTACAAAGAAATATATAAAAAACAAATTTGTGATTTACACATTTAAAAAAAAATGCCTACGTATTTGTCCTAGAGGAATAAAAAATACCCAAAGAGTTGCACTGTAAGCTACTAAAGATGTGGTAAATATTTCATCACTTTAGCTTTAGCAGTTAAAAAGTTATAAGAACTTTTGTGTAAAAAATCAATATTGAAAAGTTGCGGAAATCGCGTTTAAAGATTCCATTAGTTATTTTAGCAGCCATAGAGGGTAATGACTTGTACAACCAGTATTTGTAGTCAAGATATGTTTTACTTACATATTGGAGGCATTGAAAGCCTAATAATAAACATTGTTGTCCTTCTTTGCAATTACTTTAAAAAAATAAAAAATCGTTTTTGTCCAAATAGCAAACATAAAGAAGTTCAACTTGATCATTGATTTGAATAAATTTTTCACACTGATATAATAAACTTTTGTGGCATATGTTATGTTTTTATTAAACCTTATAAACCATATAATCAGGAAAAAAAGGAAAAAATATTAAAAAAATTTTTGGAAAATGGTTATTTTTTAAGTAAGGAATCCCCTTAAATAAAAAAAGAGACAACAGAAGATAATATGAAATTACCATATTTTAAATGTATTTGTTTATCTTTAAAAAAAATGTTTTTTCTGTAATGACACACACAAATAAATCGTTACAATATTGGAAGTGCCATTCTTGATGGATCAAGGTTACCGCTCAAATACAATTTCGCATCTGTGCTAAGATTTGCATATACATCACTCTGTGATACTAACACCATGACGGTGCATGTTTAACTTAATCCATTCTGTGATATATACGACATCACGACTGGAAACCGTTATAACCATATTATGTACATACGGTTATAATCCATAGTCAAATTTTACTATACTTTTTATTAGGAAATGTACCACCATTTACAAATGAAAGTATGATATCACAGCTGTTAAAATTAGAAGCCCTTTTTAAGGTTTTCCAGGAACTAAAATAGTTTTCATAAATACATTTTCATCCTTTAAGCGACTGAGCTACGTATCGGAGGTAACAAAATTTCCATAACTTTCTTGAGCTAATAACTCTAAACATTTTACATCAGTGTATTTTTTATTGACATATATAAATTCTTTGAACATTTTTCTACAAAAAATGCTAAGAAACACTTTTGAATTTGGATATAATTACTATATTTAGTGAATGTTTTTTAAAAAAAAGCTTGCAAAACGCGCCAAAATGGCCTGGAATTCCAGAAAGTTAGCATTGAAAATAGGGGAAACACCTTTGCTTTTCCTCTTACCGTGAAAGTTTATGGCCTAATTTTCAAACAGGATGGATGCAATTATCTGTGTGACGACTGCGCTTATATTTAGTAAGTTGGATAAGCCATTTATCCCTTATTGGCCTCCAAGAAGGCCATGTGTAATGCTGATTTATTTTTCAGGAGTATTAAAAAATAATTAAATAAATAGCTAGCAAAAAGCAAATGAAAAAATGTAATCACATGATCACCTAACGAATATGAGCAAAAACTATATCATTCGAAACGTACTGTGCCGTAAGTGTGCATAAAACATAAATAATGCTTGTATGTTGTCGTTAAGGCAGGTAAAATAAATTAAACACACACACAATAAATTTAGATTAGGCCTAGACTGATGAAAAAACATTTTATTTTGTTGATTTGTATTAACAATGAATGGACATTGAACTGTGTTTACCATCTTAGCTTTGAGGTTATAATTAATTCTACACCTTCATTATAAAAACATGAAACGCATGGAAATAGTAATACTTGTGTCAACATATAAAATTATACGGGGCGAGCCAAAATAACAGGACATTTTAAAAAATGAAATAACTCAATAACAAAATATAGTATAATGTTACAAACATACTAAAATATTTGCATGATTTTGCCATTTCTACTTATAATAAATAATGTCCGTCAAGTGACGTCCTTCCACATCCACACAGGCCTCCCACCTCTTCTGCATACTCGCTGTAACCTTCCGCAACATTGACTGAGGAATTGCAGCGATCTCGTTCCTTATGCACTGCTTTAGTTCAGCAATATTCTGGAGCTTGGAAAAGAAGACTTTACTCTTTAGATAGCCTCATAGCCAACAGTCACAAGAGGTCAGGTGTGGGGATCGCGCAGACCATGGAATACCACCAAACTGGGAAATCACATCTCACGAAAACAGTTCACGTAAAACTGCCACTGACTCATTTGATGTGTGAAAGTCGCACCATCCTGGTTGGAATAGAGTTTGTGTCAATTCCTAACTGACGTAACTGTGGCATCAGAAAATTTCTGAGCATGGCCACATAGTGTTCTGAGTTAACAGTGACAGACATTTTCATATATCGTTATAAAAGTACACGTATTTAGAAAGTATTATTGTACTCTCCTGGAAAAGGTAAAGTCGAGATTAACTGCCTAAAGATCATTGAAGAGTTTAAGTTTGTACATAAAGAGTATTGAACTTAATACATACCAAACTAGGGTATTTTCTGTTATGTCCCCGCATTTACAAACCATTTTCTATAGAATGATGATTAATCGGGATAGTACTACAAATATGAAATATAATAATTACTCACCATTTAAACGTGTAATTGTTAGGAAAAACACAATAAACAATTTTTAAACATGCGCAACTTTACTATTCGACTCTATAGCCTATGGCAACAGAAATGCAAAAAATAATTTTAAAAAATACCTAAAAGGTTCTAACCTAACGTGTTTAGTCACAGTATGTTTACCTGCATTCAACATTTAACAGTAAAATGTAAAACCACGTCGTTATCTGCAAAAATATTATGCTTGAGTCGAATAGTAAAGTTACGCGTTTGCGTTAACTTTTATCTAATATCAAACAAAAACTGGAAACTTCCTTCCTTATATGTTATGGAGTAGTTATAAATAGTTATTTGGACATTCCCGATTAATCCTCATTCTATAGAATATAGTGTGACAATAGAAAATAGTTTGTAAATGCGGGGATATAACATAAAAGGCCCCCAAACTATCTATGATCCACAATATATTGGAGAGAACATACAAATTACTACATTTTTTACTTTCTTCGTCATATACAAGGTATATATGGAGAAAGTATTGTTTTCGTCCAAATTTTCAAATTTGAATTTTTAGTGGAATTATCTGTTTTGGTGCTCCCTGAACCTCCAGAAAATGTTTAGTGGAATTATCTGTGTTGGTGCTCCCTGAACCCAAAAATATTTTTAGTGTAATTATTTGTTTTGGTGCTCCTTAAACCCAAAAAAGTAGTTGTTTGGTGATGTCTGCCCGTGTTCTGTAAGGATGTGTACAGAGCTGGAGACAATACCAATGGTCCGATTTTGATGAAATTGGTATGTTGGTGTAGTTCTGGAATATCTCCAGGCGTTTTTAAAATTTTTCAAATTTTGGATTTTTAAGGGGTTTACCCCCCAAAATAGCCAAAAAAACGATAAAAAACAAAATTTCTCAAAAACGGCTCTAACGATTCTGATAAAATTTGGCTTGTTTGCAGCCCTTTGTACCCTACCATATGAAAAAACAGAATCTTTCTAAAAATTCTGGTTTAGGTAATAATAATAATAATAATAACTGATTTTGGGGGGTTTTTGGACAAAAAGGTTGTTGTTTTTCAAAACCTTTTTTCGTGCATCTATAATATAATATGGATGTGTGTTACGTACGTCTAATATTTTCCATTGTAACATTTTCCTACTTTTTCAATTCTAAATAACCACCTCCTATGCTACTCTTGGGAAGGTATAAAGTTTCAACTGTGAGAAAGTATGTGGCAGTTATCTGGTACCGTTTATTATAAAAACGTAACCTATATTTTAAGGAGGACATTGGTACCAATTCGATACAGTTAGCAATTTGTGATGGGCTACAATAAAAGGGATTTTATACACATGGTCAAAATTAATTTATTAGCATTTCTATACAGAGATAATTTTTCTGAACACATGTGTATTTTTAAATTTTGTTATCTTAATAAATACGAAAATTATGTGGTCTTAAATATATAATAATGTAAACTTCTGTTTTCGAGAAATCGCGTTTAACTTTTGCAATTAATTTTAAACTTAGCTTAAAACCGAGGTACTTGCATTTACATTAGGTTATTTGGTATAAAATTGTTGAGATTGTTTTTGTCAATAGCACCATAATTTTTTAATATTAGTTTTAAAAAAAGTAGTTAGGTCTACAGGATTTTATATACATTTATGAAAAAACGCGTTTCTGAAGAAATCGCATGTAAATGTTTGCGTTTTCAAACCTAAGGGTCGGCTCTAGCTGTCAGCCATGTTGGCTGACACTCCTTAACACCAATGTTAAATTAAAATCCAAATTTTTCCTCTTTTTTTATCTGATGGTTTTGAACGATATGTCATTTTAAATCTATGACCAATATGCATGCAAATGGCTTTTTCAAAACTAAGAAAAAAATTTTGTTTAAAATTTATTAACAATTTAAAACATTGATTTTTAATATTTTTTTATGTTGTCACTATTAATTATAGCAAAAAACTAACAAGCCATTCGCATGAAGAATTTCGCCCCCAAGAGTTTGGTATTTTTTTTAACGCTATTTGAACAATTGCGGGTTTTAAATGGATTTATGCTGAGCAATGTCCGTGTAACCTACCGCCGCTATAGGGTGATTTTAAATATTGTTTACGTTGTAACTATTAATTATAGCGAAAAATTACCAAGCCATTCTGATGAAGAATTTTGTCCCCAAGAGTTTGGTATTTAAAAAAAATGCTATTTGAATAATTGCGGGTTATAAATGGATTTAGGATGAGCAATGTCCGCGTAACCTACCGCCGCTATAGCTAGGGAGTCGCAGGTTGCTTTCTGTTTTACAAGTGCCGACCCTTAACTTAAAACCG
>JAGFPH010008151.1:39336-52217 GCA_018207615.1 Philaenus spumarius
ACGATTTCTTCAAAACTACCAAACGGATTGGAATGAAATTTGGTATGTAGCTTCCTCTAGGGCTCAGTAAGAAAGGGTATGAAAAATTTCGAAATTTTAGGAGGGGTTTGGGGGGATCAAAGTTACTAAAAATCATAATTTCAGATCTTTTATTATTATGACAATAGTGTTTTTATTATTTAAGATCTATATATATAAAAGCCAAATACCACTCACTGACTGAACACTTAAAAAGAATACAATTACGTTAAAACGACTGAAAATACCAACCACCACGAGCAACGCCGTACGGGTTAGCTAGTTTCCTATAATTATTTGTTTGGATAAAACTACGAACAAATTTTCATTCTAGTGCGAAAAATCTCAAATCGTTTTTCTTCCTGTCAAAAATGTTTTCGGTTATTGGAGTTTTTTTTTTTTGACAACGAACTCGTCCGAGCGACTCGGAAAACCATCGTGTGTGAATAAGTTTGGACTCAACCGGATGTAAAATACGGCCGTTAGAGTGCGAACACATAAATATGTGCAATACGTTATGTTCAACTCGGCATTCTATACCAACACTTTAAACACAACAATATTATGCATCATCCGATTGTTTTTGACAGTTACACACCATCCGATAGGTAATTAAAAGGGTTGCAAAGAAGGTGTCTTGACAATGTTTGTAAAAATTTACGGTTTTTGGGTAATTTAGGTTTGAATTATTTAAAGAGCCGCCATTTTGAAACGCATGATTGGATATAATCTATATATATAAAAGCCAAATCCACTGCCTCACTGATTACGATTTCTCAAAAACTATTGAACGCATTGGAACGAAATTTGGTATGTAGCTTCCTCTAGGACCATAGGTGCTCGCTAAGAAACGTTTTCAAAAAATTCGAAATTTTAGGGGGATTTGGGGGGGGGGGGGTTGGTCAAAGTTACTAAATCACGATTTCTCTAAAACTGCTGAACGGACTGGAATGATATTTGGTATTTAGCTTCCTCTAGGGCCGTAGGTGCTCGCTAAGAAAGGGTTTCAAAAAAATTTAAATCGTATGGGGGGTTTGGGGGTCAAAGTTACTAAATCACGATTTCTCCAAAACCACTGAACGGATTGAAACGAAATTTGGTATGTAGCTTCCTCTAGGGCCCTAGGTGCTCGCTAAGAAAGGGTTTAAAAAATTATAAATTTGAGGGGAAGTTTGGGGGTGGGGTCGAAGTTACTAAAAATCCCCATAAGAAATACATAGTGTAATATATTTATTTGTATAGTATATTTTTTGTTAATATACATTTAACTTTGATTTGTCTATCCGTGCAAAGCAGGATCGGGCCAGCTAGTCGCTTGTATTTCTTAAAATAGATCATTGGTAGGTTAAACGTCATGCCAAGTTTGAGCTCAATCTGTCAATAATTTCTCTAGATATGGATTATTTTGTAAAAAAACAAAACAAAATGGCTGATATCTGAAAAACTAAGTTTTTTCGGACGTATGTTATTATGAAAATGTTTTCTTACTTTTAGCTTTATAATCAGTTCCTGCTGAAACATCCTATATATGCAGTTTTAATAACACACCAAAACGTGTTCTGGGAACCATGATCGGTGCTCCATTACCTTAGGTCTCACCGTAAAAGTCACGGTAATAGCTCATCTTTCCTACTTAAATTCACTAATAATATTATAATACAACGCATTTTATTTACTAAAATGTTAATGATAGAAGCAATAAATCTTCTTCCCAACTGGAAGTGGATATATCGATAGTCTAACTCGAACAGTCTTCTTTGTATGATTACACCTACGCGATATATCGCTTTGTATAATATTTGGCTACACGTTCATAGTCGTTATTCATATTTCAGTTCGGTTCCGCCCTTTGACCTTTCGATTGGGGCAGAAACACTCAAGGGACGTTCGCCGGGTAAAGGTTTATTTAAAACATTTTAAATTATTATTTCACTTTCAGGTTTCGTGTTTTGTGGTACGACTCACAGTGAGAATTTCAGTTTTATATTTGTGTGTTTCATGTACGGGAAAGTTGATGTTTTAACAATAAATAATTTATAACGTAATGCTATGTTCGTTGGGTGTGTTATAATTTACAAATTAAAATCGGTACATTGCAAGAGAAATGATTCGACCACGCAGCTGAACCCCTGACAAGTTAGTTGATCGTATTTCCGAAATAACTTTTATATCTTTTAGGGTTTTAATCAACAATTTGGGAAATTGGTCTACTCGTGAAGGCGCTGAATTACTGACTGTGGGTACGAAATTTATTGGTACAATTTCTTTGCACCTAATTATCCAGGTTCAACTCACGCGCTGCTTCGTTCCACTCGCAACGGAAAAGCAGAGATTGCCCCGCGACCTGGCGGCCTCTGGTTGAGGACTGCTTCACTTCGCTCGTAGCGTAAAAACTCGGGGATCGAAAAATGCCCCCACGTTATTTTCAAACGGGTACTTTTACGGTATTTTACGTTTTGATCGATTTTAGTGGAATCAAGCGTGTTATAAGGCCGAGTAAAGAAAAAAAATGTGCTGAATAATATAATACACTAGCTGACCCGTACGGCGTTGCCCGTGGTTGTTGGTATTTTCAGTCTTTTTGACGTAATTGTAATTCTTTTTAAGTGTTCGTTGAATACCTGTGCGTATCCTACTGTGGTCATGAAAAACGTCTACGCTATTTAGGAAAGCACTGGAAATTGTATTCCTGTAAACTACTATCTAACATGAAAAAGCTTTAAATATATCGCTTTAATTTATAGTTTTTACTAAGTTTGACTTTCACTTAATTTCATTGACAATGTTGCGAGCACCTACGGCCTTAGAGAAAGCTACGTACCAAATTTCCCAAATTTCATTCCAATTCGTTCTTATAGGGATTTTTAGTAACTTTGACCCCCCCTCCCCCACCCTAAAATTTCGAATTTCTTTTAACCCTTTCTTAGTTAGGGTTTAAATTAGCTGGGGGTCGTAGAAAAGATATTTGAATCACTTTGTAACATCCGCGTTAATTTAGAATGTAACAAACTGGTTCAAATAGAGTTTGTAATTTTAAATGTATAGGCCTAATTAGTATAAGATATATATTGTTTAGTATTTAAATATACAATATTCAGTATATATCAAAATAAAGCTACGAATGTGATATTTTAATGGAATTTAGTTTAATCCAGATGGTTTGTTTAGTTTTCAATAAAATATGTTTAAACTCGTGTATGTTTATGGTTATGCATGGTGTCAAATAATTTGTTTGTTATTATTATTATTGATAGCGAAAATATGTTTTGAAAAGTATTAAAAACTTCATAGTTATGATATATTTTATATAAACAATATTTTAAGCAGCATATCTCTAAGTAGGCCTATATAGATATTTAATAACCAATGTTTGAGTTGAATTATAATTCTGTAAGCATTTTTATTTGTGTTTGTTTATAGTTTTTCAATCTTACCTTAAAAAGGTGTTAGTTTTGAAGAGTATTAAAGTGATTATAAATTTGCTAAGTAATGTTGCTATGGTAATGATTGTAAAGAAACATAACGTGTTGCTAAGCTTTTTATACGAACACCTGTTTTTGTAAGCTATGGTTTTGAGTTCATAAAGTAAAGGCTGTTGAGTTTCTTCCAAATTTGAAACTTTTTCGGGAAACTTTTCAAATTTTTCTTTACGTATAAACCTTCTATGAACTACTGCAAACATTTTAAGACCAAAATTAGTCAAATCGGTCCAGCCGTTCTCGAGTTTTAGCGAAACTAACGAACAGCAATTCATTTTTATATATATAGATTAATTTTTTTAGTTAAAACTATTAAAAATTACATTCCAGTACGAAAAATCTAAAAACACTTTTATTTCCAGTCAAAAAAAAAACCTGCTTACGGTTGGTGGATTTTTTGGCTAACCTAATTGTCCGAGCGACTTAGGCAACTAACGTGTGCACCGAATTCGAATTTAAAATGCGGCCGCTAGAGTGCGAACATATATAACATTTTTAATCACACCCCTAAACCATTCAGGGGACAATGATCGGTGCACATTTACTATTTCCGCACCTTAGGTTTCACCATAAACGTCACTTTCCTATGGAAATTTGCTAAACAAACTCAAGCACTGAATTAGTACCATAACTAAAGTGTGAGTTTCGAGGGCTGGTCTACTGCTATGAAATGAAGCTAATGGGCTTTTCACGCCGGCGTACTGAGACGTTTTGGGACGTCCGGTACGCGCCCTTTCACACAGACCCAGCAAAGTACCAAACGTCCACTTGTTCGCTCATGAGGACTGGTGATCAGTCAAGTGCCACCTCTCACTCAGTGCAGTTGTTACCTGTGCAAAGATGTCTTTTCCGCCAGTTCCTTGGTGTGAGACCGGTTTTTCTGTTTCGTGGATGAACGAATCGAGTAGTGATAGTGATGACGACTTAGTATTAATATATTCGTTAACGAAAAGAAGTAAATGGATATATCCCGTAAATAAAAAGCGGAAGATTTTTGGAGAATACAACAACAAACACACTGCAGATGACGCGGGGTTTTGCAGAAATGAGCGGGAGCGGAGCACGAGGTTCTGAAGTGTTCATTGCGAATGCGCTATTCCGTGGACGGGCTGGACGTTTGTGAAAAATCACTCGCCGAACGATCCTCAGAAAACCGTTGCGGACGCGCGATGTGAACCGTCTCATTTGATAGCATGGGCAGCGATTTATTTTGACAAAAACGTATCAAACGTCCAGGACGTTCAATACGCCGGTGTGAGAAGGCCTTTATTTTCAAGTTTTAAGATACATATTTTAAGCGGTCTTAAAGATGGCAAATGTTTACCATCTTGGGACGGTAATAGAGAACAATTCATCATATTTATTCGATATTGTATTGAAAAACATATTTTTAATTAATAGAAATCTTGAGAACAAATTTCCGATACCCGACTTCGCTCTGTCCACATGGCTTTTACATCCACAAAGTCTACAAATACAGTTTTAATTACTAGCGCGAGCCTTTAGAAGGTACATAATACATGTGTTTATAGATTTTGGATATTAAAATTACATTTTTAATTTAATAAATGACTTGCGCAAGCGTTCGCGATTCAACTTCGCTCCGTCCGGCCCATCGATTCTACTTAATTCAGGGTGACAGTTAAGTTTTGAAACGGTTTAATATTTCGTATATAAGGAAAATTTTAAGGTAGATGTGATTGAGGTACCTACTCTATGTAAAAATACTATTTTATTAAGATTTCAAAAAAATTATCCGCCATCTTGGATCCGCCATTTTGAATGTACTTTTGTTTTTAATAGAAAGGTGGTCATGTGATACATCATTTCGATGTAGAATTTCAAGAAAAACCAACGGTGAAATTTGCACATCCATATCTTTAACCGTTTAAAAATGGCGGCTAAAAAACAACGAAATCGTGTTTTCCGATTTTGCCCTATTTTGCTGTACTATTTTGGTTTTAGAATTAATTATTATTCTTTTTGGATTCGGAATTAAATAAGCTTTCAAATGATATGCCACACAACAATATTTGGTTGAACCACTCGAAATCAATTACAAAAAGCTCAACATTTTTAAATACTCCCAAATATCGTTGGGTAAAATGGTTTTGTATAATTTAGTGATGTGTACTTAACATATAAGACTGGGCTTATCTTTTATGTTTACATTTCCAATAAACTATATACATTGATTAATATACAGGGCGATTCAGAAGTATACGGCATTGTCTCGGTAGTTAATTCTGTAGCTACAAATTACATATCTAGAGAACGGTTTGACCGATTGAGTTCAAACTTGGGACGGAGTTTAACCTAACAACGATCCATCTCGAAAAAATAAACGATTGTATCCAATCTTGCGTATCAAAATGTTTGAAAATTTGCAAACGTAAATTATTCAAAAACCATAAAAATGTCAAAGCACGTTTTTTTGTAGTCCTTCCGATTTCCTATCGGACGGTCTCACTGGCCAAACAAACGGACGAAGGATGAAAGCTAAGTTGGGTGTAATAATTGGTTTGTTCCCACACCAACACAGTAAACACAAAAATATTGAATGTACATATATATATATATATATATATATATATAAGTTATTATTATCTTTAACTCGGCTATTATTCTTCATCCGAGTATTCTGACATTTACACTGTCCGATGGGGAATCAAAAGGGCCATAAAAAAGGTGCCTCGACATTTTTGTTAAAACGTACGGTTTTCGAGTAGTTTTGGTTTGCAATTTTCCATTTTAAAACGCTGTATTGAATATAATCGCTTTTTTTTAAATAGATGAGTGTTATGTTAAACTTCATGCCAAGTTTGAACTTAATCGTTCAACATTTCTCTAAACATTAATTATTTTGTAAAAAAAAAGAAAACGAATCGTTTTTAAGCCTATGTTTCATCTGATCGAAATAAAACAAAAACCGTTGAAAAGGAAATGATTTAAACTTTATTTTTTGTAATAATTAGAAGTTTGTTCTAAAACGTATATTTACATACGTAATCATCGTTTTGAAATTGAAGTTTTCTAAATCTATTGATGCCGCTCAAGAAAGCAATAGGAAATCACATATTATGTCACTTCTCTTAGGTTCAATATCCCTCGACAAAAATAGCTTGACATAATATAAAGATACCTTTGGATTCGTCACGATTTGATTTTTCTAAAACTAATTGCCTCCCAATCAGACGTAACTCTTATAGTTTTGAAAATATAAAGTTTTCTGTAAACCCTTGCAATTGAACAGTTTTCAACCAATGAAACAGCACATTTTGGATTCGATACATCTGTTACAATTCGTATATTTGTATATATTTGTATAGATATGTTAATATAGATTGGTAGAGAAAAGTTCAATCTTTCGTTTTGTGTAAAGCAAGCATTACTGTTACGGTTTTATTCGTACAGTCCTGGGAAATACAGACTACTGGGAAAATCAAAACTCGGCGTTCTCAACGATCAATCACACGGTATCTTGTATAGGATTAGTAAGTTAGCTTTTTTATTCGTTTGATATAGTTTTGTGATTTAAGTAAAACTAAGTCAAATACTTTTACAAAATAAGAATTTACAAGTATACAGTTCAACTCTCTGATGTATTCTCTACACTTTGTAGTAGTAATATATATATATATATATTTTTTTTTTTGTAAAGCATGTATTCATAAATTAATATTCAAACTAGGCCTAGTTTTGTTAGCAGCTTTGTAGTAGGAACATACAAACTGGTGTTTTGAAAGTAAGAAATTTGAAATTGATATATATTTTTATACAGTTCTATTCAGAACTAAATTACAAAACCTTTGTACATTTTGAAAAACATTTCAATAAAGTTTACTACTTTTTATAAGGCCTAAATTTTATCCTTTCCAATTCGTTAGTGAACATTTTTTGTTTCTTGAGCTAATAACTTTGTAAACTTTACATCAATTAATTTTTTACTGGCATACATGCATTTTTTAAACCTTTCTCTACAAAAAAGCTACGGAACACTTTTGGATTGGTATATAATTACTATATTTGGAGAATTTTTGAAAATATGCTTGCACACGCACCGAATTGGCTTTGCAAAAACATTGCATGGACATTCGAATGGTTCAACATCGCCCCCTCCCCGCCACCAACGGGTATAACTGTAAACGACATCGATCCGACTATCAGAGAACTACAGATAGTTGAAAACAAAGCTCTTGCAGTACCAGCTTTACTTGGGAAATTAATTTAGTTTCTAATAGGCTTATAGTGTTGGGAGTTGGAGCTGAGGACAAAATGATAATTGAGTTCTGCGTTCTGTTTTGTTTATTTATCTTTGAACATTCTGTTACGTTTTTATTATACTTCATTATAAAGAGGAGAGGAACGAAAGTCTCATATTATTAGAAATAATATACTTTATCGGTCATAGCATTATTCAAGTTAGATCCATCATCGGCGCTTAGGTCTGGGACTTGATCATTTACAAAAAAACATAAGACTCATCATTTAGGCCTGTGTCTAAGGGAACGTCCTATCTGGGCTACTAAAATCGTGCGAGCGGCACGACCAATGCGACGCCAGCGACAGTGAAAATAACAAACTCAGGAGTAAGAACGAGCGTGTCCTAGCTAGGCGACCAAAGACAAACATGAACGCAACGTCAGTTCACCCATAGATCTCGTGCAGTGAACTGCTCTTTTGTTATGTCGAACGAGTCAGTAATATCTGAGGTGCAAAAGTAAACTATTTTGAGGAATATAAATCACGTTCACTATCACAATCAGCTGTTGAACGATCGACTGTTGCGGAGGCTTTGAATTTACAAATGTAAGTACCTCTCTTTAAGTATTTAATTTTTTGGAGTTCTAGTATCCAAATTCATACATTTTCTTTTCGAGTACGAGTAAGTCAGTGTCGAGCTATCCAGCAACAACATCTTGCGCTTTTTACCTACAGACAACAACGGTATTCACTGTAGACTGAAAGAATACACCTGCAGTCATAGCCGTCGCGTCGCTGCTGACGCGTGATCACTGTGGACACCGTTTCCATCGCCGACAGGAGCGATATCGTTCGAGTCGCTAGCGCGATTTTAGTCGCCCAGCTAGTTGTTCCATATCCACGACTAGGCTTACTTCACGGTCTTATAACATTTGAAATATATATTTTGACTTACCGTCTACAATATTCAATTTGCTGTCGTAATACGACAACCGTTTCGTATTCAGCTAATCAGCCATTTTCAAGTATTTTTAGCAGGATATCCTTTATCATTTGTTAACACAAAACTACTCATTACAGTACATTAACACAAACACAATAATAAATACACACGATACATTATTTAAAAAAGGGAGAACACAGTCAATTCAAAATCTTCGAATGGTTGGGCCTAACATTCCGGTACGTACTGCGGACGATTGTCAATCACGCTAATCGATGGAGGGGGTTGTTGAATAGCTGAAACGGCCGTCGCATTAGGACAGCAAATTGAATATTGTAGACGGTAAGTCAAAATATATATTTATTATATAAATATTCGGAATGGCGACAAACAAACATTTTCATATAACATTTTCTTTTCTCCAAATCTTATCTATTTCTATGTTGAAATATGGTAGTATGAAAAGATGTTGTATATTGTCATTAAAGCAGGTAAAATAAAATAAACATACAAACATGATTGTTTTTGTGCGCACATTTACGGCGCAGATTATATTAATAAATTTATCTCGCAGCTGAACCGTTGTCCTGATTCGACTGAATTTCCAAAATTAAGTTTATACATTTTTCTATTTCAAACAACTGTTAGGGAAATTGGTCTACTCACGAAGGCGCTGAATAGCTGTCTCCTTGTACGAAATATATTGGCAGAATTTGTTTGTACCTCAACCTCCGGCTCCGGGTGAAGCGCTGGTTCGACCTTGCGACCGCGGAATATGAGCTGCGAATTTAACCTCGAACTTGGGCCCGCACATTACGGACTGCTTCGCTTCGTTCGCGAATTTCCGCAGCAAAGATGAGCTATTGCAGTTAGTCCTTAGTGAAACCTAAGGTCCTGAGGGATCAATGAGCTTCGATGATGGTGACCAGGACACGTTTTGGAGTGTCGTTAAAAATTTTAAGTGTGTTGCACTCTGGCGGCCGCAGTTTAAGTTCGATTAGGTCCAAGTTTCGTGCACACGATGGTTTTCTAAGTCGCTCAGACGAGTTCGTTAGCCAAGCCAAACAAATCCAACAACCGAAAGCACAGAAAGTGATTGTTTTTAGATTTTCTCTATTTTAATGAAACTTTTATGGTTCATCTAAAAAATATAAGATATTGTTCTGCACATTTTGTTTGTTTACAAGACCTGATATCTCGTCTGGTTCCCTCCATAACGTTCAAAACGTAGAATACCGTAAAAGTAGCCAAAGAGAGTTTGTCCGCTGAGAGCGCAGCGAAGCAGGCCATTATCCGATGCCGCAAAGCCAAGGTGCAAACAAGTAAAGCGCAGTCCACTATCCAAGGTAACACGGTCCAGGTATTCACTAGCAGAGCGAGTTTTTACTCTGGGAGCGGAAGGAAGCAGCGCGAGAGCCAGGGCTAGATGCTGAGGTGCAAACAAGTAAAGCGCAGTCCATTATCCAAGGTAACACGGTCCAGGTATTCACTAGCAGAGCGAGTTTTTACTCTGGGAGCGGAAGGAAGCAGCGCGAGAGCCAGGGCTAGATGCTGAGGTGCGAACAAATTCTACTAATATATTTTGTAGACGCAGGCAGCTATTCAGATCCCTCGTGAGTACACCGATTTTCCAAATGGTTAAACACGTAAATTTAAATTTTGAAAATGGCTCAACTCACGTCAACGGTTCAGCTGCGTTATCGACCATTGTACCATTTTTTTATTTTTGTGTGGTTCTTGCAGTTTTTGATGTTATAGTTTGTTATGCATTATTTGGATTTTTAACTTCCCGCTAAAAATTGAAAATTTTCTAAAATCGGGAAGTTATTGGTTTCACCCCGTTTTTCGAAAATCGAGTATTCATCAGATCTCGACGTTTTGAGGTCCTAGGAATCTCCCTGACCACTCCTGAGAGGGTGTCACCCTGTTTGTATGTATGTGTGTGTGTGTATGTAAGTATGTGACCCGCTTATAACTTTTGAACGGCTTAACCGATTGGATCCTACCAAACGGCGTTCTAAAGAGTTCCATCAAACTTAGATTTCCTAAAAATTTCAACTAATTCGGACCGGTAGGTTCTGAGAAATTTCGAAAAAAAAATAAGAAATAAAAAAATTTCAAATCAGGTTTTTTTGGAATAACTTTTAAACGGCTTTACCGATCAATTCCAAAATCTAATCAGCTTTTAACCTTGAAAAGCGACGTCGATCGCTACCAGTCCAGTCAAAATCGGTTAATTCGTTCGTGAGATATCGTGAACGAAAGAAAATAAAAAAAAGTGTTTTTCTCAATTTCTCTGAAATTTTTCATCGGTAAAATTTTTGTTGTCGATTCTTTCAATGGACTTGAAAAACTGCATCGATTGCCGCAAATCGCATACAAATCGGTTGATTCATTCGCGAGATATCGTGAACGAAAGAAAATCAAAACAAGTGTTTTTCTTCAATTTCTCCGAAACTTTTCATCTGAAAATTTTTTGTTGTTGATTCTTTCAATGGACTTAAAAAACTTCTTCGATTGCCGCAAATCGCATAAAAATCGGTTGATTCATTCAAAAGTTATGGCAGTTCAAAATTTCCAAAAATAGTGTGTGTTGTAATTAAACTTAGCGGGAAGTTACATGGATGGCCTTTAGGGTCAACCGTTTTCCTATTTTTTTTTTTTTTAAATACCATGTAATTATAACAATATTCGTTGTCATAAATTCAAAACCAGAGGTCAAATTGAGTTAAGTGACTTGAACGCTAAAATGACGGGTAGGTCATTATGGTTTGAAAAAATGGTTTAGTAAATTATAAGGCAGTAATAAAGTTAATTACTTTATAATAATGAAAGCAATAAAAAAAATTAAATATTAACAAAGCTTTGAGAAAAAGGTACAATGCCATTTTAACGGCAGTACCACACTCCATTAAACGACACTAAAGGAATGGTTTTAGTATCAAATAATTTGTGACTTGCACTACCAGGAAATATTGTTGTCCGGTTCCTGGTAAGGAAAGTATTTCTTCTTTGTCGTATTTCCAGGCAGAGGTGGTTCTGTTTGACACTTTACTTTTAATGGATTTGCTTCCTCTTATCTGACATCGTAATTTTTGAAGTTCTGAAAGGAAGATTTTATCTAACTTTTCTAAATAGATTGTAAAATAACATTTTAATTTACTTTGAAAGGAGCATGACAGACTTAACTTTGCGAATATTTAATCCACTCGGAATATTATTTTCGAAATATTGGTGTGATCTACGTTAAGTCTTTTCCTATGTACTGCATTTTAATCGGGTTTTTATTCAAAACCTACTAACTATTAGACCAGACAAACTAGTACTGTACTATGTCAACCCGAATAAATACATTTTTGCCTACAGCTCCGATTTGGATGCAGTTTTCTGCATCGTTTTCAGAAAAATACCAAGAAAAAAGTCTACATATGACCAGTTTCGGGATAAAGCGGAAATGCATCGCTGGTGCATAAAATGCATCTAAAAGTTGCAAATTTTTTTTGAAATCTCTAAAATTAAATGAAAAAAACGCGATAATTGGAGGTTTTTGGGGGCTCTGATTTCATTTATGACCATGAGAAATGCCCCCGATACACCGGGGGAGCTCTGGGGTGGGGGAAATTTGTGAAGTTGCGATAGAGACTTGAAAAGTTCCTCTCGGGGGTTTTTGGGGACGCTCTGACTATGAGAAACGGTGTCGGGAAAAAAACGCCCAGCGAAAAAAGCGCCCAGCGAAATAAGCGCCCATCTCGAAATTCTACCTGCACCTGCGAGGTCAACCCTCAGCAACTGCGCTGGTCAGTGAAATTAGAGACCAGCGAAATACTACCCCCCGGAAATCTACAACCCCCAAGCAGGTTCCTACAATTATACTGTTATCGGCAACATACTGTGACTAAAAAGTTTAGGTTAGTCCTCTAGTTTTTTTTTATTCTAATACTAAACAGTTTAGGTTAGTCCTCTAGTTTTTTTTTTATTCTAATTATATCGAAACAGGTTCCTACAATTATACTGTTATCGGCAACATACTGTGACTAAAAAGTTTAGGTTAGTCCTCTAGTTTTTTTTTTATTCTAACACTAAACAGTTTAGGTTAGTCCTCTAGTTTTTTTTTATTCTAACACTAAACAGTTTAGGTTAGTCCTCTAGTTTTTTTTTATTCTAACACTAAACAGTTTAGGTTAGTCCTCCAGTTTTTTTTTTTTTTATTCTAATTATATCGAAACAGGTTCCTACAA
>JAGFPH010008152.1:0-11150 GCA_018207615.1 Philaenus spumarius
CATTTATTTATTCCTGTAACATACTATAATTTAGTAATCTCCTAAAAAAAGTACAGGCTACTATGTGGTACTGTACATAAATAGTACAGTATTAGTACATTTTTATTTTTGTTTGTTTAGGGACTAACGCACAAGCATATCTCAGGACCCGAGATTTCCGGTTCTATAGGTTGACGCTTAAGCCTTCAGCGGTCACTGCTGAATTTAAGTTATACAATAATTGTTATTAATAATGATTAATTATTAATCACATCTGTAGGCGATGATATACAGTATAAATTGGATTGGATGCTATAAACTCCAGCAGCAAATACTGTCCAATAACTTTATATTTTATTATTAGTTATTCAGACATTTGCCATCATTTGTGTGTTAAAAAATCAATACACAACGTTTCGGGAATGTAAATCAACTCCCATGTTATCAAGTGACTAACAACTAAGGAATCAAAAACTTAGAGATCTAGGCCTATATAAAGAAAACAAGTAAAGCTAAAGCTATGTATTGATTTTTTAACACACAAATGATGGCAAATGTCCAAATAACTAATAATAAAATTGAACATCCATCATTAATAAATGATAACTTCAAACAGAGAACAAATTTTTCATCTGGATAGTGAATTTTGTTAAATATTCAACTGTACTACAATTTTTCAAACAAGTCATATTCTTTCTTCTACTTTGGCGACAAATTGTACAAAATACGCACTGTTATTGATTCGCTAAGGAGACTATTTTCTTTATGCTTTATCCTCATCAATCAAAAGCTTGTAGTTGATGAAAGTGTTAAGATGTAAAAGGGAAGGCTTGCCTTCAAACAATACATTGACATACATTTTAAACGCCATCGCTTTCACGTAAAACTGTTTGTGTTGTGCTAAGTGGCAGCAGCTCAGTTTAAACGCCATCGCTTTCACGTAAAACTGTTTGTGTTGTGCTAAGTGGCAGCAGCTCAGGAATATTCTGGACTATCATTTACACTGGCAAGAATACTAAGAACTCAACTGAAGATAAAAATATGTATGAGTTACAGATAAAGTAATTAAGAAAACTATACCTAGGACTAAATCATGTCCTACATATAGACAATAATTGGTACAGTAGGCCTTATTTGAATGCTTACTTGAAAATGATTTTGGAGCTTGTAGGTCTGTAAAAAGTAAACGCAAAGGACGTACATGTCTTCAAAATCGCTTTAAAAAAAAAAAAAGAAGAAAATTGCACGGTACGCAACAAAAAACACATGATCCCAGTGAAATGAGTAACTTACAGGAAATGATTATGTTAATCAATCTTGAAATTATTAGACAACTTTACACAATAATAAAACGATCCAAAATGGTAAGAATGTAAACAAACCTAATTTGGTATTATTAGAATACAATAAAGACATGGGTGTTGTGGATAGATCCGATATAATGACTCCCTTCAATAACTTTGCACACAAAAAAGAAAGTGGTATAGAAAGTTATTAATCCACCTGCTAGATATAACTGTGTTGAATGCCTTCAACAAGTATAAGCAAAAGTTTTGTTTTTAGAATATAGCTTCAATTTGATTACATAGAATTGATATTTGAGGAATGTCCACTAGAAACAAGCAGCAAAAAAACACCTAGGCCTATTTTGACTGAATGGCTGCCATTTTACTTATTCGCTACCGATATCTGAAGGAGACAAAAACAAAACATAAAAAACATTGCTGTGTATGTAATAAAACACAAAGGCCAGAGGAAAACACAAAACCACCAGATACAAGTGCACGGACTACACTGTTCCATTGCCCATATTTCAGACCAATAACATTTTAGTTTAAGACATTTGGGAATTTGTTTAAAGAAAATGTATTTTGTTTACAATATAAATAACGCTTGTTTGATTAAAAATAAAGTTTTAAAACTTTTTAGACATTTTTAGGTCAAAGCATTCACCCTCAAACAGACTGTACCAGATGACGTAAGAGGATGTATTACTATTCAAAAGGGTTAATTTGTCTACAACTTGTAAATCCTAGTGAATTTTTTTTGAGTTAAAGGCTTTTTCTACAAAAATGTAAAACAATTAATTATAACATTTAATAGTTTGTCATTTTCTATTTTACAGGTTATCAAAGATAAGTTAAAACGTGATATTGTGGTGGGTTAATTTGAAGATTTTTAGGTTATTTTATGTAAATGCCACCCAGGTTTTTCGCCTTTAAACCCCAAAAAAATAAAAAATTTATGTTAATGAGACAAAATTTCACAAAAACTGAAATAATAAACACAATTTATACCTGAAAATTAAAAAGAATAAATTTTACTGTCCTAAATAAAGAACTGTCCTGGAGATAGTTAATATATATTATTATAATTGTTATGATATTAAAAACCAATTATACTCTATATGTGTAATTTTTATTTATTTTGATGAGAGGCATTTATATGCCTGTTAAATATAGCAGATTCCTCATGATACTCCCTGTATATATAACTAAAAATAGAGTTAATGTTATACAACCTTATCTAGATAATATGTACATAAATGTTGAGTTAACTTCCGCCCTTTTGATATACAATCATAATAATATTGTATCATATTCCATGACACCAGCTCAACTAACTTTAATGATGTTCCTGTGGTAAGATAAAAATACTTGAACATCAAACTGTATTAAAAAGCAGATGGCAATTGTTATCTCAGAACTTTTTTCAAATTAAAATCAAGAAAAGTTAACTTACTTTTTCTATTGGTTTTAAATAAAACAGCAACATGTGTATAATCCAACAAATATACAACACAATGTTCAAGGATTATCATCAGATAAGGGATATTTTAATGTTTAAATCAGATATGACACAAACCACAGGCAATTAACAAATGTTTCCATATACATGCAAGATGAGTCCATCAAATTACAATATATAAGTATGTCTTAAGTGAAGTAAAACAACTAACAAATACTATGAGCACATTTAGAAAAATTTGGAACATAACTGCAATGATTCTCATGCTTGTTATTAAATCAGGTAAATAAATATTATGATTTTACTGTACGACTATGTAAACTTAAATTTAACTAAGTAATAATAAATAATATGTTCAATTAAATATATGTTTTAATAGTTTTGGCTTAAATAAAAGTAATAAAACATTTGTATAATGAAATACAGTACTTGTAACTAAAAGGTGGGCTGGCACAAAAGTTTTCAGTACAGAAATTGTAAGAATTATCAAAGTAAATAATCCAGCTGATAAAATAGGTCAGTTAATTTCTAAATAATTATTCTATTTGTAATAAGTTTTAGTCCCTCAGAGAACAGAGTTGGTGCCTAAAATTTAAGCCAACTTCCTCTATTTTATGGTTGGATGCTTGTGTATTTTATTGTTGTAAACTTTTTTAAAGTACAAATTTATTACATCCGGACACTAAACAAAATTTACATGCATTGAAGTGACATTTTTTATCTCATGGCGTTTTTGAGTCAAGCTGTAATATATTGGTTTGAATTTATTTGTACCTGAGCAATACTGGTTGTAAAATGGTTTTGTCTTTGAAAAGGCTTTTTAAAACAAATTAATCTAGTGCAACACACAAATATTTACTTAATATTTATTTATTGTAATTTTATTTTATATTAAATATTATTTAGTAAAGAAAATAGAATACCGTGTGCTTATACTGCCATACTTAAAGAAAATTTATAATTCAAAGACACAAAAATAACAGTTGAGAAATTAAAGCTTTACTTTGTTTAATTTAAAAATAATAAAAATGGTTTTCTTATTACAGTGACTAGTAATATCATACCTTCAGTTAATGATATAGTTCATATTTGGTATACTGTACAAACCAAATATTAATATTTAAACTTCACAATTAAAAGAAACACAAATTATTAAAAAAATTAACAAAGTATACAGAAAATTCTATCAGAAATGTTTTAATTCTGGTAGTTAATAATAATTAGTTCAATTATTTTCACACTAATAAGCATAGGCCTATATCGGTAGAAACAAAGAAACTTAATCTCGGGAGGTTGGTGCCGACTCTTTCCAAAGTAATGTTAAGTCAAGCATAATAAAGAAAATAAATATTGCAATAATTATTTTAAAAAAAGGTTAATTAAACACGAAAATAACTAGTAGTTAGTGTCTCATTAATGGGAATATTAATAAGTTTGTGTGTAATAAGTTACATGAGGGGCACAAAGTTCAAGAGTTTATTCACAAGGGTTACTACAGTAGTTATATGAGTTTATGTTCGGTTGAACCTTATTTAAGTTAACAGTTTATACATTGTTCACAATTATAGAAAGAAACATTAGGTTATTAAAATTGGAATGTTCTCACCAATGTATATCGTCTTTCATCTTTACCATCTACTGTAATTGCAAAGTAACAGATATTACATCTCCTAAACACTTGGTTATTTATTTTAAACTCTTCTGATCAATTGCGATGAGAATTTCAGTAGGTAATAACTTGATTTTGGGTTTTATAACTGCACTGACCAAAATTGTGAACTTTGCAAGTCAATAATGAAAATTTAGGCTATTTCAGTTCATTTCATAAAATTTCCGTTATCAATGACTTGATCTTCTATTCTTCTGCAATTTGGGTTTGTAAGTGTCCCGTGTATACGTGTTGAGGAGCAGTAAAGTGTAATTAGTTTAAAATTTGTCTTTTCTCTTAAAATTCATTTCATCTGAGAGGTAGAAATACAAGACTATGCTTTACAGATATTATACAATGAAATAAATTGAAAAAATACTTAAATAACTCCATATTACAGTTAACATTTTTTACAATTTAGTTTTATATCTATTAATTTAGAAACTTGATAATTTATATTTCATATTTCGTAACAAATACGTGGTTCAATCACATGCACGATCATCCTTCGTGGGTGTGGCCGCAATAGAAAAGATGTCTACTTTGGTTAGATTTTACCTGTTGGAGTCCGGGTTCTATATTTCTCTTGGCTTAACGGTGTATATTTTAGATTTTCGCCAAAGACTTTTAGTACCGTAAAACGGTTGGTTCTTTCTATAGGATATTAATTTTTCTATTTAAAATTCGGTTTCCTCGTATTCACATTTTTCTTATCGGGTTCCGCTTTAACTGTGACATAATTTGGGCAGTAGACTCTGAACTTCGAAAGTAAATATTTATTTAATAACTTCGAATCGGGTTGATTTTATAATTTTCCTGGATAGATATAATAGATTAAATTTATTTTGATGTAGGAACTATGTGTCTAAAATATCGGGAAGTAATTTTAATTAATTTTTTTCAGTATCGAAACTGAGTTACTTGGCATTTCTTATGTTTTTCTAGGAGTTTTGAATAATTACCGCTAGGTGTCGTATGTTCAACGTCAACTGAAGTTTGAATGGAATTCCAGAAATATCTCTCGCTCTCTATCAATTATTTAATTAGATTTTTTATTTACATTTTGGTATAGTATATTTTGAATTGTTACAATTTTCAATAAATTATTATTATTATTTGTTTCAGTTAAATAATATTATTCACACCCAATCAATTCTTGTTAACAGGGGGAGCAGAGTGGCACAGTAATTAAGTCTGTTACAACCAGAACCTCGAACACAGTTATGAAAGTTTTAGGCTATTTACTAGTGTTTTACGAGTATATATGTGTTTACTTGTGCTATATGTTCCCCATCTTCATTAGTTTAACTGGCCAAAAGTAAAGAAATGAGATAAAAAGTTATTGTTTTACACACTTTTCAATAATACTAAAAACTCACTGTTTCCTTTTTATTCAGTATTGCCCACACTTTTAAATAATATTAAACTCACTGTTTCCTTTATATAGGCTACAGTAAAAACACATCATAAATAATTAGACCTACATCTAACAATTTATAAATAATTTCAGTGAGACTAGTTTCAAAGTGTCACTCATAACTTATTTAATTTATTCGTCATATTTAATTATTAATAAGCAATAATACTAGGTACATAAATGAACTTTATAGTTCATTATATAACAAATTATTTTTATAACTTATTATAATAAATAACTTACATCAGGTATAGTGATTCCAACTTCTGCTGATAGTCTTAGTTCATCTTTAGGAACAAGAGGAGAGTCAGTTTCCACTGCAAGAAAATAATGATTCTGGTTGAGCAGAAGCTATATAAAAATACACTATAGTTCTACTACTTAATCAACTATGATCTGTTAATTTGTTAATACAATCGAGAAAAACAATTCAAATTATAAAACCATTATGTTCCCAATATGTTAAAATTATAAAACCTATTAAATTAATAAAATCTTAATTTTACAGAAATTTAACTTAAACTTATGTTTAAACTAATAAGTTGTTACAATAGGCTATAAGCTTTTTTATAAATATTGGAGTTAATATTTTTGAATATGTTTACCACTGTAGGCTGCACTAAAACTGTAGCCTACGCTTAAGCGTTTCATGCTGCTCAAATGCAAAAATAAATCAGTATATTTTTTGTAGGCCTAGGTACTACCAATGTTACTGATGTTTTGTAGTTGGCTAATCAACTGCTTCCAAACAAATCATTGCTATTAGGCTAATACCTCAAAACTATTTAGGCCTAATATAGAATTATTTATTAATCTTGAAACACAAATCTGTTCGTTACATTAACAAGCTTATTTACATACACATTGATGCATGAGAAAAAATGAGGCCTAGCCCTATATATCTTGTTACCTCGAAAGACAATACATAAAATTATTTTTCTTGAAAATCATACAAATAAACTTTAAATTAAAACAGTTAGTACAGATTCAGACGATTAAAAATTGTAAAAGTAAAACCAAAAAATAATGACGTAGCCTAGATAGTAACATTACTTAAGATTTTCCTGGCCAGTGTAACATGTCTTACATATTATACATGGGAGAGACATCTCACATCTCATATGAAATGTAGCCTATATGAAATGTATTGTAGAACATATATTACGACATGTGTAGGTATATCAAAAGGTGAAGTTAGTCTTTCTAACTTTGAGAATTACGCCATTTGTTAAGGAAAGGGTTCTAATTTGTGAACAGGAAAAATGGGTAGAAGAGCCAACAATTTAGGAAAAATATTTGTAAGGAAAAAAAGTATTTCATTCATAAGTGAGATTTAATTACCATTAATAAGAAATAAAGTGGGGTAGGGACCTCTTAATGACCTTCAACTGTATCCCTCAGTTGATTAGTGTTGGGTAGATTAAATATACTATGAAGCATAGTTATACCTGATGTGCTCAAATTCTTCACTAACATATAAACAATGTTTTGAAAAATTGAGCTTGAAGTCCAATTAGGCATGTTCAGGTCTGTTTTGACACTCGGTTTTAAAATGGTGAAGACAATAACAAAAAAGACAATATAGGCTATGGTGATGAAGTTTATTTAATTAAAGAATAAATTAAGTATTGATTAATATAAATCCTAATCTACTCACTACTGTGTGTGTGATTCCATCCCGAATGTTGAACTGTCGGCTAAACTACATTATAGTACAGCATCTAGTTTATAATGCCACCCTAAAATATGAAGTTATTTACAGTTACCAATTACAGAAACTTTCCTAAAAAAAGATCGTTCGCTGCTATGATCTTGATAGAATTGGCATATATAGCCAGCGAACACAGAAAAATAATAGAAGGGACACTTGAACCGAAAGCTGTCGCCACCCGTATAGCGCTTGCTACCACAAGATGGCGTCCGCTGTGGATGAGTCACTGTAGTAAGGCGCGCCTGGACCAGTAAGAAATCACCTTTGCAAAACCATATCATTTTTAGGTCAATGAGACTGTCAGCTTAAATAGGCTAAGTTATTTTTCAAAAAACCATATTTATCTTGCAAGTAGGCTACATATTTAATTTCAGTTTATTATTTATAATATCATCTAGGCCTATTATACATTTATTGTAATTTCTCTTTGAATTCCATGTCAAACTGTTTTATATTTTATGTGCCATTTTTTTTATTACAATAAATAAGTATTTTGATTTTTCAATGTATCGCTATTTGATTTTTTTTTTAAATAGGCTTAAGTGAAATAATAATGAAATAACTTGTTATTATGTTTATGAAACTTATTAGTACGTAATACAAGTGTTTATATTAATTTTTTCCTAACACAGTATAAAAAATATATGGATATATGTGGGTTACGGCCTCTCAGACCATGATCACTACTAATGTAATAAAAATCACATCACCGCTCTAGGGTTAAATAAGTACAGTTACAACCTTACTCTGACTTTATTGTTTATTTACATTTCCAAACTAAAAGAAACTAATAGTGGGAGATATTAAGGGAGATTTTAAACGGCGGAATATTAGGGCTGAAAGTTTGTGTATAAAGCTAATATATTTTTCAATGATCTAAAAAATATTCTAGTTCTGCAATATAGGCTAGTAATAAACAATTATTTAAAAATTAAATACATGTCGGTAACTAATCTAATATGTTATATTTAGCTGCATATATACAAATATACTCAAAGTATGTCTTTCAAAACCGTTATTGTAAACTCTGAACTTTAATGCTAAGCTGACCAACAAGAGCCGAGATCAAGCTCCAAGCTTCAACCTAGTGCATTTAGCGACTTAGTCACCGAGCCGCATAAATCTATCTCAATCAACCTGCCATATTAACCAAACGACAAAAGCCAAATGAAAAAAAATATTTTCATACGATTTGACTATCAAGACAACTTTTATTCGCTTTGGTAACTTGATTCACCTGCCCTAAAAATACACAATTTCTCCACTATCTAACTTTTTCATGTCACGATTTAAAAATCATTGTAAACTGTCAACTTAATTTAGGTAGGCCTAGGCCTATTGCAACTGCATTGAAGTTAAAATTAATACTTTCAATTACACCATTAGCATCCACAACTAATGTAGTTTAACTGTGTTAAGTTTCAAATTGTTATCTTTACGCTAAGTATTGTAAAACGAAGTGTGATTGAAAAGTGTTCACTAAAAATGTAACCGTGTTTTTACCGTCAATAAGCGGGTTTGCCTATCGCAAGATGGCGGAGGTGGCGACAACTACGGCAAGTGCTTATTACTGCACTTGTCCCTTCTATTATTTTTCTGTGTTCGTTGTATATAGCCTATTGAAATTTGTTTGTTTGTAGGCTATAATATATCAGTATAGGCTAGGCCTATATGTTAACCAACTGAAAACTTAGTGTGACCGATATTGGAAGATACCCAAAGTTTATTTAGGCTTTTATTAACTTATTTTGTAGGCTAATCTTTTTCATATATATAAAGAACCAATAATATCATCTGTTTACATAAACTTCACATTGTTAGTAATAAAATTTACATTCTAGAATAGGTTTTGAACGTAGGTCGGTACCCCTGACAAAATATAGCATGGTGGTGTAATTACCATATACCACAATTTGGCTGATTTTTCAAAAGTGAATAGAAATAATGAAAGTCTAGAGTATTGAAACATAATGACATTTTCAAAGTATTTCATTTATTAAAGGCCTAGATAATAAAATACAAATAGGTTACCAATAGGCCTATTTGAATACACAAAGGCCAACCACTAGGCTAGCTTAAGCATAATTTAACCTGACAAAGTTATAACCTCCCGAATCCTGAGGAAGCATATTCAATATCTACAAGCTAACTAGTAACATAAGCCTTTTAGACAGGTTCAAATTTATTGCACAAAAAGGCATGCATTTTATAAGATACAAACAGCTTGGACAAGTAAAGCATTATATTGTTTAGCCTAGGCCTAGGCTGTTTGTACAGAATGAGAAAAACAGTTATTTATATTCCTTATTGTCGAGTTACAAAATGTCTTGAGCTGACAGAATCACTAATAATTATTATTACTCTCTTGCTTTAGTAAAATATTGTGACACATTTTGCATGTTAAAACAAGTTGGTTTTTGAGGAAAAACAAAGTAACCTCACTACCTGCAAGTAGAAAAATATAATGATTAATTTCAATAGGCCTACATGCTAGAACGTATATTATATTTGTAAGGAAACTCTATTCTTGCATACAAGTATATAAATTAAACTTAATTAAAACATAAGTTTTTAAAATTACAGTTTCTTACCAGGACCATTGCTGATTATTGAATTCATAGGTGCCGAAAAAACCATTGTTTATGTTTGTTTGCTTTTAAAAATTGCAATACGCCAATAAATTTAAAATTAAGCTTTAAATTTAGTTTGAAAACAAATGCAAATTTTGATATAGGCACCAATATAGCAAAATAACTGGGCACAGACAAGCAACTTGAGACTTTTGTGTATCTCAAATTGACGTGAAACTAAAAACCATGTCAATACTTGAGAATTGAGTAGACTGGAGGAACTGCCGGGACTGGAGACCTGGAGCAAGGCCGTCTATATAGCATCGAAGATCTCATATAAATAAATACATATATAACTCTTATTATAATCAATTATAACGTATAATCAAATAATTATAAGTATTACGAAATAATATAAATAATAGGAAATAATGGTTGCGTTATAAACATTCACTAATACAACTAATTAATGTCATTGGCTATATAAATTGTATTACAATTAATTTGTCGTCGTTGTGCTATCGTCAAGGAATCGTTATTTGTACGCCTGGTCGTTTTACTTTCTCACTATACTATTAATAGTATAGAGAAAGTATAGTGATCCCAAAAAAAATCGATGTTGAGATTTTTGTGGAAATATCCGTTTTGGGACCCACTGAGTCCAAAAAAGTGTTTTTTACAAAATGTCTGTCTGTATGTATGTATGTATGTATGTATGTCTGTATGTATGTATGTCTGTATGTATACAAAGCTAGAGAGAAAACTATTCGATCGATTTCAACCAAATTTGCACCAGACATGTCCAGTAGGCCTGTATAGATGCACGAAAAAGGGTTTTGAAAAACAACCTCCTTTCTGGCCAAAAAACCCCCAAAAAATCAGTTATCTATTATTTTTTTATAAAAAAAACAGCTCTAACGATTTTGATAAAATTTGGCTTATTTGTAGCCTTTAATGTGCCCTACCATATGCAAAAACCCGCATCTTTCTAAAAATTCTCGTTTAGCTAATAATAATAATAATAATAACTGATTTTTGGGGGTTTTTTGGCCCTAAAGATGGTTGTTTATCAAAATT
>JAGFPH010008152.1:11250-29072 GCA_018207615.1 Philaenus spumarius
TAATAATAATAATAACAGATTTTTGGGGGTTTTTTGACCATAAAGGGGGTTGTTTTTCAAAAATGTTCAAAACCTTTTTACGTGCATCTATAAAGACCTAATTGACGTGTTTGATGCAAATTTGTTCAAAATCGATCGAATAGTTTTCTCTCTAGATAATAACAATAATATCTATGAGTTAATCTCCAACTTTAATAAAAAAAACTCTCCTACCCCACCCTACAAATCACATTGAATCTGTTTAATAATTTAATATGTTTGTGAGAAAGTATGTGCCAGTTCCAGGTACCGTTTATTTGCCTAGGTAAATGATTGTGGGATTAGGTAATGATGAGGCGTCAAGCAATCGTCAAGAGTGAGAAGCGTAGTCGTTTCGTTGTAGGTGCGATTCAAGCGTTGTGCACTGCAGCACTCAAACTTAACGATTACGCACGTGGGTGGTTGCAAACATTCAATTCGAAAGGAAAGTTGAAAAATAAAGAGAATTTATGATTAACCTAGTTATACGAGAAACAATTTTGTAGAGAGAGTGAAGGTGGAAATTGTAAAATGATAATTTATGTATTTTTTAAATATAGTCATATCCTATATATTATATCATATATTATAATTATAAGGATTTTAAAATTGTAGGCCTATTTGTTAAAATTTTTTATTATATACGTTATTATAAATTTAAAGAAAGATACAAATATTATTTTTTATTCTCTTTTTATTTCATATTAATAGATCAAATGATTTATAGTGCAGAAATTAAGAATCGAATATGTTTATACATTATACGAATGTTTCCGAAGTTAAACGAATAGGTATCTCTTCTTTAAAATTGTATAAACAAATAATAATATATTGATAATAAAAGGTCGTATTTATATGCACTTTCTAACCTCAAAGCAAATCTTATAACTTATTATAACATACATATTATACCTTGCGCAAAGATTCGTGGCGGCTGAGAGTTTAGGACGGTCGGGGAGGTGACCCTACCCTAATTAGCCCTCGCTCGGCCGATCCGGGTTATGGTCATGACTCGGCTACTGGAATTAAGGATAAAGTGCAAAAATAACGTAATTTTTGTAATCTGCATCAAATAACAAGAACGTTAAGTCCAAACACGATATAATTGCGATGCTATTAAGTATTCAGTTTGTTTTAAAATAAAAGACAGTTTACAGAACAAGATATATATTTAAGATTATTTACAAACTATAGCTATTTACAATTTTGTACATGAAGTGTTATCCAGATTCTCACAGGAGCTGAAGGTGAAAGAATATCCCTGAAAAAGAAAATATGTTTAGCCACATGTAGTTTGTCAGACTAGTTATTGATCAAATAAAGTGACAAATAAAATAGATTTTCTTAATTTCGACTATTTACTAGTATGTCCTTTATCAGATATATGTGGCTTGATTAGTGCTCTTTAAATAGACTTTAAATGTGTATGATATGTAGATAAAATATAAATTATTTATCAACTAGGGGAGACCACAGCTCGATCCGCACTCCAACCCCCCGATGGAACCTTCTAAAAACATATGTTATGATTTATTTATAATAAAGTCGTAGGATTAATAATAACATCAAACTGGCTTAACCACCGCACATACAGTAATGGAACATTCTTTAAACTTTGTCTTAAGGGTCTTCTATACCTTGCGTAAAACAGCAAAAATATGCACTTCGTACTACCGTGTTTCGGACGCCGTTTTTCAACATAAAAAGTTGTGAAACATCTTAAATTGTTCATAAAGGCTTTGTGCTTTTGTCTTATATCTCATAATTTAAAGAAATTGACGGCAACTCATTTTAATCAACAGTTTAAGTGAGTAAAAATCTATTACGTTTAACGCATATTTTGGTAGTTTTAAGCAATAATTTCCATATTTTAAGCTAACACGTAAAAAATATAAAGCCTTCTTTATAACTTAAAATAGTTTCCCAGATTATTAATTTATAAATAGAATCCGAAACACGGTATTACGAATGCATGTTTCAACGATTTTGCGGCTTCAGACAGACCTTTCGTATTGAAATCATACAGGCACACTCGGGAGTTTTCTTCAAGGTATAGGAGAGCCTTAAAAGTGTTGTTAGGTAACCGCGTCGACTTCAGCTTATGTAAATCCGAAAAACACTTTCAATGTACAATTTTTAATAGCTTTAGTTACTAAATATTCTTAATCTTGTTCTGTAAACTATCTTTTATTTTAAAACAAAGTGAATATTTAATTACGTCGCAATTATACCGTGTTTGGACTTAATGTTCTTGTTATTTAAACATACGCCTATTTAAAGAGCACTAATCAAGCCACATAATATGATAAAGGACACTTAAATAATCGGTTAATATACAATTGACTAGTGAATAGCCAAAATTGAGAAAATCTGTTTTGCTTGTCACTTTATTTGATCAATAATTAGTCTGACAAACTACATGTTGCTAAAAATATTTTCTTTTTCAGGGATATGGTTTCACATTTAGCTCCTGTGAGAATCTGGATTACGCTATAATATTTCTTATTAAATACTTGCCCCAAAGTTGGGAGTCAAATTTATAATATACTAATTACTAATACTATAGCCTATAGGTAATATAATTGAAACCTACTAAGTTCAGCTTCAATTATATTAGCTTTGAAATAAGTACAAATTTGATTTAACAAAATTTTAGTTTAATATAATTAAAATTATTCATCTAGAAATACATAAGGTTTATAATTTTGGTTTGGTACAAGAAAGAAAGAAAGAATTGAATTTGTTTTATTTATAATGAGGAATATCTATTTAAACAAAATGTCTATTTCCGGTTTGGCTTAGCTCAGTATAACAATTTAAAATTTGTAGAATAAAGTATGTTTCATCACCATAATACATAATTAAATTAAATTTAATTTTAATTCAAATTGATCTTGGGCTAGGGGTACTCGTGCTGCTGTAATTATCCCATTAAACATACACGCAATTATGAATTTAAACATGAAGTTAACAATTATGAAATAGCGTCATAAGGAATTGGATTAGAAGAAAGGTAAAGATTTTTATTTAACTAATTTCCTTTAAGTTTTAAACTTAATCACTGTTCTTTAAATACTTATCAGTTTTTTGGTTGGACACATGAGTAAATATCGAGTTATTGTACGTTCTGATTACACTTTTATAAAACAATTAACGGCGTCACTTCTTCAGTTCATTAGATACGTCCACCCACGCTTAGTTCTCAATTTGCACTGATTTTTGGCTTCACTTTTAAAAACGATGTAGCCGGGTTCGTTCACTTCCGTCTATGCCTGCATCCGGAAATCTGTATTCATTCATTTGATTCGACAACTGCGTTCACGTGAATGTTACGTCATAGGCTTCTTTCGTCGTTACCATGGTTACGGAGTATTACGTCACTGCAGTTTTCCTAACATGGCGTGTTTTTCTCTTTTGAAATTAGTTTTCGACGGATTTTATACCTAAAGTATTTCTTTGTTGGTTAAAACAATTGTAGAATTAATTTGTTCTTGCGTTTAAAGCATAAAATTTATTTACTTGTAATAATTTTAATTTACCCGATTAAATAATAACTTCCTTTTTTGAATTTAGTGTATGTTGTACTACTTGTGTCATATGTTAAACTAATTATGGTGAATATTTAGTAATAATAATAATCTACGGTATATAATTAACTAATAATTGTTTCATAAATATTTTCTTAAATATAGAATACGTTTCATACATTGGATTATCGTGTTTTTGTTTATAGTTCAAATTACATGGTACATTATTTGTTTTAGCTTGACTCGCGTTTACAATGGTTTGGTCGCCTACTAAACATGGCTGACATAACTTAACTACATACGTTTTTTAACCATCTTGTGTTCTTGTATAATGATTTTGACAAATTTTACATAAATAATAGATATAATGTTTCTAATTTAGTTTCTTACTTTCATTTCTTCATGGGGTTTGGTACTGGTGTTTGTTTATATTTACATAGGGTTCTCTAGGCTATAATACTATAGGCCTACTGTTAGAAGTGGATGTTTTTGTATTACTTAGATTTGAGACATTACAACACTTCATGTAAAAAATTATAAATAGCTATAGTTTGTAAATAATCGTAAAAATATATCTTATTCTGTAAACTATCTTTTATTTTAAAACTAAATGAATACTTAATAGCATAGTAATTATATCGTGTTTGGACTTAATGTTCTTGTTAATTGGTGCAGATTACAAAAATGACGTTATTTTTACACTCTATGGCGAAATGCAAAAATTTTACCGACTGTGCCTTGAGCCCAGTAGGTGACTTATGACCATAACCCGGAGCGGTCGAGCGAGGGCTAATTAGGGTAGGGTCACCTCCCCGATCGTCCTAAACTCTCAGCCGCCACGAATCTTTGCGCAAGGTATAGTTCTATACTGGTACAGATTAACAGACAGTGCCAGGTAGCGTGAAGCGCCACTTGAGCATGCGCAATAACGTCTTACCCTCTCCCACTCGACTGTGAGACTTAAGTACCGTCACCACCAAGAAGTAGTCATTTGCTGTCTAGCTACGGTACGGTTGCTGTCGCTGTGAACGCTTTTAGCTCGTGCTTTTTTGCCCGGGTTTTCTTTGACTGTATTGTATGATACTGATCTTTCGTTTAAAGGAGGCCTGCTAATATAAAACAATGGATAACCCTCTAGGTCTAGCCTCAAAGTTGGATGACAAAGTGTACAATCGCGAGAACTTGTTTCTAAAGTTATGGATTTTATGAAGGCTGAAGTCGATCGATTTTATAATTTATTGTAAAAAAGTGCGCGAAAGAGTCAAAGCTGCCACAGGTGTATCAAAAAGTACACAGATAAGAATAAGCGCTCAAAAGAGGCAAATCTTGGAAGAAGTAAATGCTACTCCATCGTTTGAAACCCCCAATAAAAAGAGGGAGCGACCAAAACGTGGTACAAGTCTGGATGATTTCGACCTGAGCGTTGTTAGGCGTATTGTAAATAATTTTTATTTAATTGAAAAATGTCTGCCAACAATTAACAAAATTCAACGTAAAAGAATATTAAAATTTTTCCTTTATTTTTTATCGGATAATTATGAACGATAGATATGTCATTTTAAAGCTAAGGCCAATATGCATGCAAATGGCTTTTTCAAAACTAAGGAAAACATTTTGTTTAATATTTATTAACAATTTAAAACATTGATTTTTAATATTTTTTATGTTGTCACTATTAATTATAGCGAAAAACTACCAAGCCATTCGGATGAAGAATTTCGTCCCCAAGAGTTAGGTATTTTTTTTAAAAACGCTATTTGAACAATTGCCGGTTTTAAATTGATTTAGGCTGAGCAATGTCCGTGTAACCTACCGCCGCTATAGGGTGATTTTAAATATTTTTTTACGTTGTAACTATTAATTATAGCGAAAAATTACCAAGCCATTCGGATGAAGAATTTTGTCCCCAAGAGTTTGGTATTAAAAAAAAACGCTGTTTGAACAATTGCGGGTTTTTAATAGATTTAGGATGAGCAATGTCCGCGTAACCTACCGCCGCTACGCTGGAGTCGCAGGTTGCTTTCTGTTTTACTAGAGCCGACCCTTAAAAGTAATTTTATGCTTTTAATGTGGAAATAGAACTATTAAAACTTTGTGATAAACTGATGATGGGGGGTTAACCTCAATGAAACCGGTCATTAAAAATTAAAATAAGGATTATTTCGACCGAGAAAAACAAGGTAATTAAGTTACAATAATTACATAACTTAAGTTAAATCAGCAATTCTGGCTATACGCATAATGTTTATATTATTTGTTTTATAATTTCAAATATTTTTACATTCACTGTTAATGAATTACCATGCCTATAATATGGCCTATAATAACTGTAAGGCCGGCCATACACGTTACGGTAGACCGGAGAGGTATACCTTCGCAGGTTTACCCCTCCGTTATACCTGTACAGGCGACAGCTCACACACGCTACGGTAAACCGGATGGGTGAAGGATTTCTACAGTCGAGAAATAGCGAGCCAACAAGATGACATGATTGCTTTGGTGGGTTTGTTAGTGGTTATGAACAGTAAAAAAAATACAAAAAACCTTTACAGGTATACTGGACAGCCCACACACACGCTCAGGTGAGCACACCTGTGCAGGTAAAATGAATTGAATTTCGATTCTTCTCCGGTTGCCTGCGCAGGTCGTTTTACTTGTGCAGGTTTGCCTGAAGTGGCTGGCACACACACTCCGGTTTACCTGTACAGGTATACCTCTCCGGTCTACCGTAACGTGTATAATTATATGGCAGGCCTAAGGTGTCATAATTATACAATCAACACGACTAGAGCAGACATGAGTTAGGAAGGCAGGCGACAGACAAACGCGTAGAGCATTTCTCCGACTGTACTCAGCCGAGAGAGGGGAAATGTGGTGGGAGCCGACGTAGGAGACTTGCATACTCCCCTCTTCGCGCTCCATCCTAATTGGCACTATCTGTAACTCATAATTAAAACATCAAGTTCACAAGAAATTATAATGATTGATGTTATAATCATAACCCTGAAAGTTGGAATGGGGCATACATACGATAGCTTGACGACCCGTTTGCGAACGTGGAACGAGGGAAACGGCAATCGTTATTTTCCATGCTTGACGATTGTCAAACGCCTCTCTCAAGCGTAGCATAGGCAACGACCCGTGTGCGGACTGCCTAAAGCCGCGGTCAAACTAGGCTGTTTAGCAGCCGCTAATAACTAGCCGCTGGTAATTCTCTAGCAAGCAGCAGAGAAGAAATGGTTCACATTAGAATATGCAAACTAGTTAAATAGCCGCTAGTACAATTGCTACCGCACAATTTATCTTGGATTGTTTCACCTTTCATTTCTGTACGTATCATGAAAGCTTTTTATTTTCAATGGTCCTCGTTGCTGAAGTTCTTGTAATAAGTCACTATATGCTGCATCTTTGGCATTTCTGTTAGAGAAGTCTGCAGATTAAGCGTAATTTTGGCACAGGCAAGGATAATTTTGGAATAAATCTAAAAATGTTATAATTTCTTTGCCCGACCAGTTGTTTGTGTCAACTATATTCATGAAATTAAATACTATATTATAAAATATAAAGCAATATACAACACTACGTAAAACCAACATACGTCTTATTTCAACAGCTGCTAGTGAGCTACTAGCTACTAGTGATTCACATTGGCTGCCTGCGCCAGCGAGGAGGACACGTGGTAGGCAGCGTTAAAAATTTAAACATGTTTGACTTCTGTTTTTGGCTAGTACCGTAAATACTAGCCAGCTGGCATTATCCTGCCGCTGATTCTGGGTCAGACTACGCTGCTTGCTGGCAATATTACCAGCGGCTAGTTAATAGCCGCTGGCAATATTACCAGCGGCTAGTTAATAGCGGCTGCTAAACAGCCTAGTGTGACCGCGGCTTTACTATACTCATTGAAAACACTTGGATAATTAATTTAATCTTATCTTACAATTTTATTTGACATTTTAGTTTACTTATTCATTTTTGTAACAAGACAAGCTATGCCTACAAATTAAATTGCAGAGTAATCCTATACAATAATCAATAATTTTTCCAAATAGTAATTAAATTATGTTTTTGTTCAAAAGGATGTTGCAAATTCTTAATTTTTCATAAGATTAATACGACACTATGCTAAATAGCGTAAAGAATATTGAAGGTTCTACTATATAGCTGGTGTTGATAAACAACCAGCTAGTTTGATTGAAAATCAAGTGTGTATTACCATAGCAACCAGTTTATTATTTTGTACAAATTAATTGATAACTTCTATTGGCCCGTTGGGCACTTTCGCTTGACTATTTTTCTGAAATATCGCGTCACACAAACCTTTTGTGTAGACACAAAGTCAGAGCGTGAAGAGGGAATAGGATATACATAGTATATATATATAGACAAGTAAGCGCGTGGAGAGGAAATAGACGACACATAATATGTAATAATACGTTATTATAATTGTTATAATATTATTGTGTAATAATATTATAATCATAATAAGTATGCGAAAAATAGTGACCATTATAATGTAAGCATTATTTATTTAGTGACTAATGATTTTGAGTGAGGTATTAGTGTATGCACTCTACATAGAATTCTAAGAATAATTCAATATGAAATTAATAATTATTATTATATTTGTGCGTTCTAAGTTTTGTAAAGAAGATTGATTTTTGTCTAACTGAAGTAAGTTTAGACAAAATTCTAGATTTTGTACATTTGGACAAATTAATATTTTACATTGTTATATTTTACTGTAACTAGTTATTACTCACTTAAATATTTATATTGACACGATACACTGGGGTTTGAGGTGAGGACCAGAGTTGTTAGTCATGTTTCAAACATTTGGCACAAGTTGAAACCATAAAAAATACTTAAGTAACAGGAGATATTTATTAAAAAAAAATAATAAAAATAATAATATATCGCGGATATGAGCAAACCGGTAACTTTTGGAACCTCCTGTGAAATTCAAGCAGCATCCGAAATATTTTTTATAAATTTCAGGTGTACAGAGGTGGCTATTTGTTGTGGGAGAGTTTTGGCGAACCGATTGAGAGAGTAGGGAGGCTAAGGTTTACTGGGGAACTGACGAGAGGCCACTTTGATGTTCTTATTCCTCTCACGCCTTCTTTACCTGACAACTCAATGGATATTAGTGTGGAGAAATACAGTCAGCTTCCCAATCCCAGATTTCAGACAATGGCCTAGGGGTCTCCAAATTTCTCAACTTCCAACCCTATCAGAACAGTGTACATCATCATCTGATGCAGTTCGGCATCCAGAATCAATACCAAAAAACGAGGGAAAAAAGACGAAAGCGTTTTTGTAATACAAATCGCGTAAAAGCACATAGGCAAGCGTTACAAAAACAACCACTGTCTCAAAATACACACAGAATCAGCTAAATTACTTTAAGATGTAACATTTGCTGTAGGTAACCGTATTATTGCAATAGAGAACATTGTCCTATCAGCTAATAGTATATATAAACAAGTAAGCACGTGGAGAGGGAATAGACTAAACATAATTTATTATAATACGTTATTATAATTATCATATTATAATAATTATTATAATAATTATCCCTTACATATTGAATTATTCTTAGAATTCTATGTAGAGTGCTTACAGTAATACCTCACTCAAAATCATTTTAATCACTAAATAAATACTGCTTACATTATAATGATCACTGTTTTTCGCATACTTATTATAATTATAATATTATTACACAATAATATTATAATTATGATAGTATTACTATATTATAATTATAATATTATAATTAATTATGCAATTTCAAAATATGATATAATATTTTTCGACAATATATTGACTTGAATAATTTGTTGACCTTTATTCTCCTCTAATATTAATACTGATAAAAATATAAATCGGTCATAGAAGTTATCATTTCCACGTGCAGTCTTAAGCACACCCAATGTTTTTTTACTTTCGCTCTATACTATAGTATAGAGAAAGTATAGTGACCGCAAAAAAAGTCCATGTTGAGATTTTTGAGGAAATATCCGTTTTGGGAACCCCTGAGACCAAAAAAGTGGTTTTTACAAAACGTCTGTCTGTATGTCTGTATATCTGTATGTCTGTATGTATGTATGTATGTATGTATACAAAGCTAGAGCGAAACGAACGATGTATTCGATCGATTTCAAACGAATTTACACCAGACATGTCAAGTAGGCCTGTATAGATGCACGAAAAACGGTTTTGAAAAATTTTGAAAAACGACCCCCATTTTGGCAAAACCCCCAAAAAATCAGTTATTATATTTTTATAAAAAACAGCTATAACGATTTTGATAAAATTTGGCTTATTTGTAGCCTTTAATGTACCCTACCATATGCAAAAAAACGCAACTTTCTAAAAATTCTTGTTTAGCTAATAATAATAACTGATTTTGGGGATTTTTTGGTCATAAAGGGGATGGTTTTTCAAAAAATTTCAAAACTTTTTTTCGTGCATCTACACACAGGCCTAATTGACGTTTGGTGCAAATTTGTTTGAAATCGATCGAATAGTTTTATCTCTAGCTAATAATAATAATATTTAATAGGTAATCTCCTAGTTTAAAATCACCTCCCCTACCCCTCCTACAATAATGAAGTCACTGTGAATCTGTTTAATAATTTAAATATGTTTGTGAGAAAATATGTGCCAGTTTCTGGTACCGTTTATTTTATTTAATTAAGTACCAGATCAGCACTAACCACTTGCTATATTCACATGGCGGGGATAGTGGGTGAAACAATGAAACAGATTACATAAAAAAATACATTGAACCCTCACATGATTGTTTGTGTAGTGATAGTTTGATAGTTCGTTAAAAGAGGTGTATGATTTGCATATAAGAATTTAAGGGGTTTACTTATTTCTAGCTGCAATTTTTTTACTTTCTCCCCCTATACCATAGTATATGGAGAAAGTATTGTATTCGTCAAAATTTTCGAGTTTGAGTTTTTGGTGGAAATATCCGTTTTGGGTCCCCCTGAACCTAAAAAAGTGGTTTTCGGAGTGATGTCTGTGTGTGTGTCTGTATGTGTGTCTGTGTGTCTGTGTGTCTGTGTGTCTGTGTGGATGTTATCAGACCTAGAGCCTAAACCAGTCGTCCGATTTTGATGAAATTTGGTATGGAGGTACTAATCCACGGTATCTCCAGGCGTTTTTTTCATTTTTGTGAATTTTTTATTTTTAAGGGTAATTTTCCCATAAAAACCCATAAAATAACGGAAAAATTAACTTTTCTCAAAAACGGCTCTAACGATTTTGATTAAAATTATACAGTTTATTAGGGACCTAAAGTACTATAAACTGTAAAATTTTAATCAAAATCGTTCGAGCCGTTTTTGAGAAAAGTTGATTTTTCCATTATTTTATGGATTTTTATGGAAAAATGACTGTTAAAAATAAAAAAATCACAATAAATTGGTAATAGTATTTTTTTATTAAGTTTCTATAATGCGGGAGAAAGTATGTGTCAGTTTCCTGATACCGTTTATTAGTCTTTTTGTTGCTTAAGGTTTTCCTACATTATAAAATATAGGTCGGTAGTTTAAAAAAAAATTATGTGTTGAGTTTTGTATAGTCGTTTTGACCGGTCTTGATGTTTTTATTATCGAGTTCTTTTTGTGTAGTATATTGCTGATCTTGAGTGCTCACCATTTAGTATTTTATTTTAACGTGAAATTTCCAAAGGAGTTTTATAACCATATAGACTCCTAGTTAGTTGAAAGCACTATTGATCAGATTCCAAGAGATGCAGGTTGCATTTATTAAAATGAGATTTGGTGATTTCAGTTTGGAACTGTAAATATTTTAGTTTCACATTAATGTTTTAATAGTATTAGACACATTGCACTCTATAAAAGCATTGTTATGCACAGCTACAAATATGACTTCACACGAGCATATTATATGTTTACTTAACAGAGGAAATCATTTTAATAGTCAATGTAGATACATGTGTTGGTTCATCAGTCCAGGCCTAACCTAAGATTTTTTTCCGACTAAATTTACAAATATTGAAATAAAAAAGTTTTTAACAAAATGAATTATAGCCTATGTTACTCAGGATAGTGAAGCTTTTTATTAGTAAATTATTTTTTCAAACGGTTCAATAGTTCCAGAAATTACCCCCTACATACAAACAAATTTTACCTTTTTATAATATTAGTATAGATTAAGATAGAGAGAATGTGGTAAATAATCAGCTGTTTAAAACAGTAATATTTAAATTCACGTAGTAATTTATAACTGAATGCATGGCCCTCACATTCGATTGCGGGCCCTGTAACCAGGATTAGGCTCGGGCCCTCCCGCCCTATGTTTGCGTGCTATGCTATGTTTAAAAATTACATGGTAATTTTTTAACCCTTTACAAATTTTATTTAAACTGATAATTGATAATAAGGAATAATTAAGGCTATCAGTTCAATCTAAAAACCAAACTTTATTGACAAAATTATTGAAAACATAAACTAAAGTAAATCATTCACTTTTATTTTACTGAAAGTACATTTCCATTTTGAGATTGATTTCCCATACTGACCAAGATTAAAATTCAAGTTGACAAAATAATGAGATTATGACAAAGTTAGGAGCTAAACAATTAAAATGTTTTTGAAGTGTTTAATACTCTGATTACAAAAAGCTTACTTTGATGTTTGATAGTCTATTTAATCATAGCTTTCCTAGCTTTTTTCGCTAAAATCATTAATATCTTCTGAAAAGTCAACAGTTTTGGCCAATTCATTCTCAATTGCCAACATTGCCATATGGTTCAGACGAGTTTAGCCAGTTGTGCTTGGTTGACAAGTTTTCAGTAAATTCGACAACCTACTAAAAGACCTCTCAGAAGTTGAAACTGTCATTGGGATTGTACAGAAAAGTCTTATAGCTGTACATAGGTTCAAGAAAATGGGCCGGAGGTTTTTTTTTCATATATGAGTTTAGAAGCTTCAACGGGTCCTTTTCTGACTAGAATACTGTGACAAATACGGTACATTCTTCATATGAAGAGTTTCTTCAAATAGGGCTTCTGGATCAGCAAAGTCTGAAGGGTAATATGCAACGAGATTGGCAGTTTTAAGTTTCAGTTCCTCGTTCTCTAGATTCCGATCCATGAACACTAAAACTAGAGCAAACAGGTTACAAATTTCTTCACAGCTTGCAAATATGGGTTTCAAAACAGCCATGATGAAATCCAAAACAAGAAAGACAACAGATTTGAAATCCTGTGAAGCTTGTTGCTGAAGTTGCTCGGGCGTATTTTCAACACTGGTTTTTCTTTTGAGAGAGAATTCTGGTATAATGCCAACTGCATGACGTGTTTTGCTTCGTTAAGGATGGTTTCCCACGAATCTCTTAGGGCCTGCAATTCAGTTAACAAATCTTTAATCAATTGAGTTTCTGTGTTTAAGGAAATTCCTTTCCTTTGTATGATCTCATTTCTTTGATCAATGGAGGCCAAGATCTTGTGCCAAAACGATGATGACAAGAGGCCTTTAAAAGATCCAAAGTACCTCTTCAGCGCGAAAACAGTGTTTCTGGCAGCTAGACTCAATGTAGGCAAATGATTTTCTTCCAGGAGCAGGTCCAAAACCTTGAAGATAGAAGGATAATGTTTGACAATCGGTCTTACAATTTGAATTATTTCACTCCAACGCTTGTAAAGACAAAAGGACGTGTTGCTTTAATAATTCCCAACGACCAGGGCTGCTGGAGAACAAAGAATAGAAACTATCAATGTTACCAAAAAATGTCATTACGTCATGGTTCAGTTTTGCAGCATTTACACCAACTCTGGTGAGAGAGTGTGCTGCTCCACTGGGAGAAAAAATAGCAGACTGTTTTTTTTCAAGTATTCTTGATTGTACACCTTTAGTGTGTCCCCGCATGTTAGAGCTGTTGTCATATCCCTGAGCTCGACAGTCGGAAAGTGGTACTCCATTATTTAATAAAGTGGACAGTATTTCGTCAGTTATAACCTCACCTGTTTTCCCGCTAAAATTCATAAATTCAATAAATATTTCGCGTCTGGGGGAAGGGGAAGGTAGAGGTAGTGTGTTGGGCCCAAGCAGGCTGTTGTATACTAATATGCAAACAACAGTAACTAACCTAGAATCTATAATTAATATTATTTTACTAAACTTTGACTTTGTAATAATTATATATTTGAATTTTTAATCTATGATCCACTGTAAATTCTGCAATAAATGTAACAAAAATTAAAACGGGGCTATGCCCTGTGACCAGAGTTGCACCAGCCCCACCCTTCTGGGGGCCATGACTGAATGTTTTTACTGTCAACAATAATTGAGTTCATTTAAGTTAAAACTAGCTGACCCGTGCGAAGCATTCGCATTATAACTTACTTAAATCCCACTTAATTAAAGTACACACTGTATATTTAGTATCGTATGGTGCGTATACTATACGATACTAAATATACAATTAATTAAAAATAGCAATGTAGTGGCCTAACGGCAGCTCTCCAGCTGAGTGTTGCCAACGCCAGGAAAATATTCCTACAACTTACTTTACATTACAGCTGTTACTTTCGGTTTCTTTATTTATTATTTTTTTCGTATAGTTGTATTTTGTATATTTTTCCGGTGTAGCGGTTAAGGAAAGCTTTAAAATTAATGATGCCTCATTCATGTAATTTGATGATGTACCTATTAAGAAAGTTATGGCGTACCGACAAAAAAATGGCCTTGAGAAATAATATTTGTGATACTCTACATATAATATTCTATTTATTTCTTGAACTTAATAAAGCCTGTATTCTAAGTTATACTTTTATTACACTGTATAAAGTGCAGGACTAATAATTAATTTAATTAGACATACTTATTATCATGAATATCCATATATTCGTCTAATGTCTAACCGGTCTAACAGTGATTGATGAATACTATGATGTTACGTTCTACTGTTTGTTTGATCGTACCTTTGATTATGGACCTTGCAATGTATAATCAAGGATCGTACTAAAAGCTAAAAGATTATAAAATATAATTTAAACTTTAATTATATTTTTAATCAGCCGAATATGTACGAGAAAGTCCGAGGAGATTTTTATTCAACTAATCCAGAGGTAATAATATTTAAAGACAAACCAATCACAATAGCGCATTTATCTGAAAAGAAAACACTGAAAACAGTATAATGTCTATGGTAGTTTAGATGAATAGTTGAACTTTTGAAGTCATTTGAAAATTAAATAAACATATTCAGTTTTAGTTTTACGCGGTTGCAAATCCCGGAAAGTGGAACGTTGTAATAGAATAACGATGTATTCGTTTCGTTCCATTGTTATTGATGTTCTGGTGATAACAATACGCATCAACTTGTGTTTTGTTTAGTGGTTGTCATTCTTATTCAACAAAAGCTTTTTAGTATTAGATGTGTAATAGAGTGTCTGTTTTTAAGTGTTTTTTCTATGGCTATTTAAATTTTACTTTAGATTTTATTTAACCACTATTCATAGTTTTAAATAAATAGGAGTCATAATTAAAGTATTATTTTCAACTTGCAGTAAGCTTTTTCTTAAAATGAGTAAACAAAACACATATGTCGATACTCTTCCAGATCAGGAACAAAAGGGTTAGTTTAAAAAACATTTGTTTTAAAATTGGCAGTAAATTTACTTTTAGGACACCTGACTTGTTTTTTTTTTTTTTAGGAAACAGTGTTCTGCTAACCTAAGCACATTTTACTTTTGAATGTAGAATGTTGGTAAACATACAGTAGGCTACTGTGACTAAAGACTATAAGGTAACACTTATGGCTTTTTTTATTTTCATTGATTCTACTAATACATTTGGGCCCTTGTTATACACATCTGATTGATTCAATGTATTGAATCGTGAACATCTATGTATATCGAATATCGGCGTGAATTTACTATACAACCCAAAGCCAACAGAAATGCAAGAATAAAAAAAAAAGAAATAGCCTGAAGTTCTAACATTAGTCTTTAGTCACAGTATTAAACCTGTACATATTCAAAATTTGATAGCAGAATGTAAAGCAAGATTGTCGCCTGCAAAAATATCAGTCGAGGGTCGTATAGTAAATTTTTGCCCGAATATCTGTAGGTTCATGATAAGTACTATGTAAACATTAAGTATTTATGTAGGCCTATTACATAATTTGATAAAGTGAAAATTGTGTGTGCTCCTGTTTTGTTATATATATTTTATTAAGTGATGTTAGTTGTAGGGACTAGCGGGGTCCGGCAATTGTGTTTACGTTCGTATGCGCAGTCTGATGTCATTGAGAAGATAGTCTAACATTTCTCAAGTTAAATTGAGTTTAAAGTGTTTTATTTTCTGTTTATAATTAATTTCATTAAATTTTGTTTAACATATTTTCTTTTTTTACTTATTTAAGATGTTTAGAAATAGAGTTGAACATTACAATTAATTAGGTATTAGAGCATTTTATTGCTTTAAACATCAGTTATAATAATGGTTAAAAGAACCAGCAAGGCTCAGGTCTACACTTTAAAACCCTAAGGTCATAATGTAAATTTCCGCCATTAGTTTTATTAAATGTAAACAATAGGCTATACATAAATTGTATAGCTTAATAATACTAGCACTCCCCTTCGCGGCTTCACCCACAACTTTTATGGATTAAAATGATTGTGGGACTTCTGATCATATTTAACAACTGATTAACTTTGTAATAATTTATTTAAGGTAAATAAAATAAAACAGTACCAGGAACTGGCACATACTTTCTCACAAACATATTTAAATTATTAAACAGATTCACTGTGACTTGTAGGGTGGGGTAGGAGAGGTGATTTTTTATTAAAGTTGGAGATTAACTAATAAATATTATTATTATTATCTAGAGAGAAAACTATTCGATCGATTTCGAACAAATTTGCACCAAACACGTCAATTCAAGGTCTTTATAGGTGCACGAAAAAAGGTTTTGAAAAATTTTGAAAAACAACCCCCTTTATAGCCAAAAACCCCCAAAAATCTGTTGTTATTATTATTATTACCTAAACGAGAATTTTTAGAAAGATGCGGTTTTTTGCATATGGTAGGGCACATTAAAGGCTACAAATAAGCAAAATTTTATCAAAATCATTAGAGCAGTTTTTTTATAAAAAAATAATAACTGATTTTTTGGGGGTTTTTTGGCCAAAAAGGGGGTTGTTTTTCAAAATTTTTCAAAACCCTTTTACGTGCATCTATACAGGCCTACTTGACATGTCTGGTGCAAATTTGGTTGATCGAATAGTTTTCTCTCTAGCTTTGTATACATACAGACATACATACAGACATACATACAGACATACAGACAGACATACAGACAGACATTTTGTAAAAACTACTTTTTTGGACTCAGGGGGTCCCAAAACGGATTTTTCCACAAAAATCTCAACATCGATTTTTTTTGCGATCACTATACTTTCTCTATACTATAGTATAGTGAGAAAGTAAAATGGTATTAATGAAATGAAGAAATGCTAAGAAATATTTTACCAAGTGCATTATTGTTTATAGATAGATATAAATAATTATAATTTCTACGGAAGTACAGAAGGGACATTATTCAAGTTTATTCAAGAAACTTGAATAATGTCCCTTCTGTATATATCATTAATATATATCATGTTGGCCTTGACTATCTTATGAGAGTAGTGGGGATCTTCATCAGGATTTGGAATTTCAGAACATACGAATTTATCTATCATATTGGGTGAAATTCTACCTTCCAACCATAGCAATATGTGAGCATGCGGTAAGCCTCGCTTTTACCATTCAACAGAATACATGTGACATCAAACTTTTCCAAACATTTATCCTTTAAACAAAAGATCTGTTAACACTTTTACTTTAATATTAAAAACTGTTGCAATAATATCAGAACGATGATAATATTTTTGCCCAGGTAAATTATTTATATAGTGGTTCTGGAGGAGGTTGCAAAGTTGCGAGCTGTATTTTACCAGAGTTACAGCACATACCAGGTGTCTCGCCTTTCCATTTAAGAGCACCGCAAAACGGACATTTTTCATTCACAATACCAATGACATTTTTATAAACTATATTAAGACCATAGCCAGACCAGAAAGTTTTTTACTTTTCTGTGGATGCAGACGAATTATGGTCGAAATCCTGGATAACTGAGATCATATAGATTTTGGGATGCTCTATGAACTTCGGCATGATTGGTTTAATAAGTTGCTGCTGCAGCTCTGTGCACTTACGGATGATTGTTTTGATAGGTGCAACGACTATG
>JAGFPH010008152.1:43461-58621 GCA_018207615.1 Philaenus spumarius
GTAAACGTATATATTGTGAGATTTTGTGTTCAGGTTTTATTTTATCTTGTGTGTGTCTGTTTTCCTGTATACACGATATAAGGACTCACAGCATGTCGTAGAAAACTGTGGTGCTACCGAAATCTTCGTAATTTTATTGCAGAGAGTTGAAAAGCTTTTGAGCTTTCTAGCGTGAGTCATAGCGCGCCGGGGTCACATTTTTGGGTCAAAATTTTGAAAATACAATGTGGGGTATCGTTTTATATGTTTTCGGGTTTGGAAAACCCGATTTTTGACAGTTAAAAAGTTGTAACACGTCGGAATCACGTTTTTGGATCAAAATATTTAAAATTCAGTGTGGGGGATCGTTTTATATGTTTTTGGGTGCGGGAAACCCGATTTGACAGTTAAAAAGTCGTAGCGCGTCGGGATCACTTATTTTTTAACTAAATATAACAAATAAAAAGTAATTTTTAACTTTAATTTTCTTTTAATTCGTGTGTTCTGTCCAGACGAGCCGAAGTCTCGAAAAAGTGTTCCATCTTTTCAATAGTTATTTATTATGAAAGGAGCAGAGGAAAAGGGACTGTAATATTATTGGTTGCTTTTGATAAGGAATTAAATTATAAAATACAGTTAGTCTCATCCAGTCTATATAAAAAAAAGCGTTAATCAAGTAATCAGTTAGTTAATATTTCCTTAACACTAATAATTCTTGTTTGTCCAAGTTGACTAATTGTTTCAATGGTATACTGCCATCTTCAGGTCATGGACATCATTCTTCTTGTTTCGCTCCATTATGTACTTCGTCAAAGAATTGCATTTTATTTATTTATTATAGTCAATTAATAAACAGTTTAAAACATAAACCGTATGAACAAAACTATATGACACTACAGACACAGATTTAAAAAATGGAAAGTTAAATGTAAAAGCACAACTGCCTACAGTCATCAATAATTAATGAATGATTAAAATTGCAACATATTTAACCATGTAAGTTCTACATTGTTAGTTGGCTAATGGTCGTTAATATAGTTGGTTCGATGAATAGTTTAATTTATTATTAAGTAGGTATGGGGGTCTCGTTTAGTAGCAGCATATATTTCATATTTTTGCAAGGAAGAAAGTAAAGCTCCTTTCTTGCAAATGTGGAGAATTTTTAGGTTCTTCTTTGTGTCAGTATAAGAGTGATCATAATCTATTAAGTGCTTCGCGAAATAAGACTTTGGTTCATTATTGTAGGTTTCTGTAAGAATGAAATAGAAGAATGATGTCCTTTACCTGAAGATGACTGTATACTGTTGGAACTGGTTGTCCATTAGGACAAACAAGAATAGTTGGGGTTAACCTAAACTACCTGATTTTATTCACAATCCTGGAGGCAACAACACTATGTAATCTTGTAGTTTACAGATAGTTTAACCTGTTCTACATTTTATTTTATATGGTAAAGTAATTAAAATTTGTCTCCAGAATTTTAAATCTTGTATACGTTTTTAAAATTATATTAAGTTTTTGTTCATTTCCTTTTGTGGACTCTCCTACTGTCACGCGCAGATGCCGCGGCATCGGTAGCAACCTCTTATGGGGCCTTGAAAAGAATCTTAAAGAAGGAATTTATTTTTAAAAGCTATAAATAAATATACAATAAACTCCCGATTATCCGCGAAATTAAGTGGCACGGCCATCGCGGATAGTGAAATTCGCGGATAATCCGCAGAAGAGCCGAAAATAGGAAACAACAAAATTAAACTGTAATTCGAACTTAAAAAACTCGATTTATATACAGGAAAAGTCACAATTAACATTAAACATTTTTAAATGACACAAAGTATTTTACTAAATAAATAACCTACAATACATTTCAGTATAACTTACATCATAACATGGATACAGTACTGTACTGAGAGACTTTATTAGACACTGAAAAAACACAACTCTTTAAATTCACAACGTTTTGAAAAAATCAGTCACTTGTTTTTGTTTCTTGCTTTGAAAACATCTTTTTTTAATTCTTGATTGAATTTTCCGCAACACAAGTTTTTCAGCCAACTGCGCATCGTTGTCTTGTGAGTTCAGAGAAGGCCTGTGGGGTTTTACTGTATACTGTACACAATACAATCGTCAGTAGAGTTCAACTTTTTGCTAAATTTCTTCGTTGATCACTCGTAATAAAATACAGTACAGATTTACAGTACTGTATATTTTCCGTGACATTCGCGGATAATCCGCACCGCGGATATTCGGGAGTTTACTGTATATGCAATTTAAATTTTGGTAGTTTTGAAAATATTTTGAAAAGTTAACTACTGCCTTTTTACTTTAAACGAAACTTACTATTTGCTACATTTTATTTCATAATTTGTTAACAAATAGATTATAGCGTGGTCAAATTAAATGTTTTGCATAAATAAAAAGAAACAGCCTTTTTTTTGTTCATCATCTTTACTTTATGTCAGTTTAACAAAGAGGGTGTGTGAGGGAGTAGTGTGGCATATGTAAGCAGAATACCAGTACATAGTTAGGTTCTAACCTGTGCTACAATGTTGGAGGTGCTCACTGTATCAAACTTTGACAACTATGCTTATCACTGCATGACACAACTGATTAATACATTTCAAATGTACATATTTTTCAAATGCACTGTTACTTTCTTTTAGTATTATAAGTACCAGTATTAATGTATATATTTGTCTATGTTTATTTTTTTTTTGAACAGTTTCAAATGGTGTTTTCATATTAAAGCTGAATGTGATTGTTTCCATTGCAAAACTTAATTGTGCCATTAGTTATATAAAAACATTGCTGAGTTTTGTAGGAATTAGTTTTTTAGTTTTTAAGAATATCATTAGGTTGACCGGTGAGACAGATTTGTAAAGTATTTTTGTCATTTTATAAAAGTAGATTATCTGTTTTTTTACAAAACAGTTTTCTATAGAAATTATTTTGAAGAAACTAAATTTGTTGTTTTATTGATAGAGTTTATATTACATATGGTATATTGCTCAATATTAAGAATTAGAGGTGTACATTGGGAATGTTCCTTTATACTTTAAGCTGTGTATTACATTGCTAGTTGGTAGTATTTAAAACACCTATTTACTGTATTGTAGTATACATTTATTGCTAGCTAACATTACAACATTGTTTAAAGTACAACCTATTGAATAAACTCAGTGCTTCTAGTGCAGGATGTAATATTGTATCAGGAACAATAATATTACCACTAAAATAAAAACTTTGCATAAGATTACTAAAGTATATAATCTAAACTTCAATTAGTACTTATTGCTTACATTATTGACAAATTACGTTTTTAATACCATTAATTTAAAGCATACAAATACATAACAAATCTGTATTCTATTAAATTTAAGAACTGATGTGTTGTTGATTTCCCTAACACTTACACTATCAGGTATTCTTGTTAGAATATAGACCTCCCCGCTGCTGTTTATGTCAGTAACACAATAGTGATTTACCAAAAAATTAGCAGAATTTTTAATTGGCTCCTAGATATTAGTACAAATAAATAAGGTTCTATCCTATTTAATATTTTTAAATTACACGGTTTAAAAAAAAGAATATTCTATATATAACACTAGTAAACCCGCTGAAAAATCACAGGCAGATTAATTAGATACACATTAGAAATAGATCATTTATACAAAATACTATTTAAAAACATCACATTTTACCTAGACTTACCTAACTATGCTGACAGGGATTTTTAACTCGGTAAATGTGTACAATTTTAAGGATTATAAAACTGTAGGAATATTAAATTTGTTAAAATTTTGTATTCATGTATGTTATTATATATTTAAAGAAAAAAAAAAAAATATCTTTTAATTGCTTTTTATTTCATATTGATAGATAAAATTATTTAGAAGTTATTAATGTTATATTGAATAAATTAATAATCGAATATGTCTTTAAATTTGTATAAACGAATATTTTGATGATAAAAGGTTGTATTTATATACAGTTATAACCTCAAAGGAAATATTATTACATATTATAACATACTTTAGTTCTATAACTCATATTTAAAAAAATCAACTACATAAGAAATTATGATGATTGAAGTTGTAAACACAACCCCAAAGTATAATCTACACTGGGTTTGTTTAAGTATTACGTGTGTATGTACGGACGTACACTCGTTTTTATAGGAGTAGATTAACTTAAAACAGCAAAAATTACTTTTATTGAAATAATAGAGTCATAACTATTAATTGAAGTTATTTTATTTTTGAGGATCATTTAGTTTTAACTTTTTATCAGTTTTATATTTAAGATATTACATTTTCTTTTACATTTATGTGTGTTTTTAAAATTTTATGTATCTAGCTTTAATCAAGAGTAAAAAAGTGTAAAATTCTGTGATGATGCAACTTTCAGGTAATTTAAGGCAAAATAAATGCTCATACTATGTTGAATGTGTATTATTATTTATCTAAATATTCTTAAATTTGAAAGCACCGGCACATGTGTTAATGATAAATAAATATAACTACTTTTTTTTCTAGTGAACAGTTACTGTTCAGGTCTGTTTAATTTTTTTTAAAGATTAATCATCTCTATGCAATTAAAACACAAATTTTCTAATACATATAATTTCATTCCCTATAAAAAAAATAAAAAATATTTAGTCAGAATAACAAAGAGTGGTGTTTTTGAAATTTGTACCTTATCTTTGTTGATTTAATAATACTGATGTTTTAATTAAGTTCTATACTGTGTGTTAGTTTTGTTTGCTCGTACTTAAGTTTGAAAAGCGTTAAATTGGTCCAGATAATTTGATTGAATAAAAACTGTGAGTCTTACTAATCACAGTAACTTTTTCTTGTATAAACTGTGTTATTTATAAATTAGTTTCTTCCATCAAAAGTGATAGGTCAGTAATTTTTTCTAATTTAATCAAGTCAGCAAGGTTAAAAAAAACAAAAGGTTAGGTTATTGAAAAATTAGCAATGTTTTGTCTAATTAGTATGTTAATTTATAATGTACAGGTTGTAAAAAACATTCTAATTGACAAGTGGATAACAAAATATTTAAAATAAAACTATAAACAAGAATTATAATAGGTTATAAACGATTTACACTGTTTTTCAAAATTAATAGATCTTTGAATAATATAAAACAAAAATCACGTTGCTAATTCATGCGTTAAAATTTGGAAATGTATTTGGGTTTGGATATATTAAAATGTTTCAATTTAAAAGTATTAGGAAGTTTGTTTCCGAGTCAATAAAATAATATCTTAGAGCCTTAATAAAATTATTTATCATTGTTTACAATATGGCTTGGCTGAGGAAAAATAATTTGGTCAGCATTTTGGCTGTAAAATTATTTTTATTAATTCAAAAATGTATTATTACTAAACAGGTTTATTGCTTACAAAACATTGTAATGTAAAACTGGTGCAGGATGAGAGGAAAGACAAGGCTAAACTGCTTGCTGATGAGACTCAATTACATAATTGACCGCAAATGGGTTAATATCAAGAACACAATTGCAAATTGGAGTTAACTCGAGTGATGTATGTAAAATAGTGTTAATATCTCTAGGACACCGGAAAGAGCTAACCCTTGTGGCAATTTTTAACTATCAACATGCCAGTTTCCCAATTATATTTGTTATTATTTCTGTTTTATTTTATGTAATTCCGTTTTAGTAACTGTCATATTTATTTTAGCACAGGAAATTTGTACAATTCTTTCATTGTGATATAATATACCATATAAAAATGTATATATATAGTACTTTAATTGTTGCACAAATTTAAGAAATACATTTGGTTAATACGTTTGAAACATTTAGTAAATGTGCTGACTTTGCCCCAGACCGATATAATCACCAAAGGCACAACAAAAAATATAGTTTTAAAGATGCAATCTAAAATTTGTTATTTCTTTTTAGTGACATGCGTTTGCAATAAATTTTTGTTTACTATTTCTTCTTTTGCATATTGGTACTTTTATGTGAATTGTTCTGAGAGTTTAACTTTTGTTTCGTATTTTATTTTCTGTCTTAAGACGTTTTTTCTTTGAGATATTTTTGTACTTTGACATAATGATTACGCCTACATTTTTAGGATAGAATAGGTGTTGTTTGTTATTTCATAGAAAATCCACAAGAGTAATAATAACTGCCTTAGTTCATTTCAATGTATTATTTATAAAAATAACTGTTAAATAAATAAAACAATAATATAAAAAAAAAAAAATTAGAATCCGTGCATTTCTTGACAATGACCATGAAGAGTAGTGGCAGTTCAGAGTAGACCGAAAGAGGAAGTACACGTCCTCATTGGTATGCGCTATCAAGCTCACTTTCAACATTCGCATAGGTTTGAGACGACACAGTTTAAAACCTATTTTAGTTACATCACCAATATAATTCATAGGTACAAGTATAAACTAAGATTTAATGTAATAAACACTAAAAACAGTTACTACTAAAGCCAAAGCGAAATATCTTTAGAAACAAGATATAAATGCTGCCTCATTTATTTTGGCTTCCAAGTCACACACATTTCTCACTCTGGCTACAATTGCAAGATCGTCAGCAATTCCAAGTGTCGTCACTCCTGGCATATCCAACTGTAGTACACCATCGTAATATATGTTCCATAGAGTTGGCCCAAGGATAGACCCCTGTGGGACACCACATCTCATTTCCAGTTCTTTGCCTTCGCCTATTAATACCCTTCTATCATCTAGATAGTTCATAAGTTCTCTTACAAAGTAGTTCGGCACCTTCCTCCTTATTAATATATTTAAAATGTTATCCCCTGATGCACTGTTGAAAGCATTCTTTATGTGAATGGCGACTAAGCATAACCGCATAGTGGAGCGGTGATACAAGGGAAGAGAAGCGCGATGAATACAAACACACGCACTTCAATATAACATCGCATAGTGGGGAGAAGAGCAGTGCGACAAAGAGCGCTACGACCAGCGATAAGAGCAAAGGAATCAAACATACTTGTTTTTGTTGCTATTATAACTGGTGGTTTTGGTCTTGTCTGAATTAAAATGGATGTAAAACTGTTTATTCGTGAAGTGTTTGTCAAAAATGGTACTACAAGAAATCAACTAACTTTAAATAAATTATAATAGTGCATTTCTAAATAAGATTTATTATTAAATGCATATTTATTATATAGAAATTCAATTTATTATTTATTTAAAAAAAATTTTATAGGCGAAAAACCTGGGTGGTTTTCATCGCCTGAAGAAATTCAATTTAAAAATCAGAGGATGTCTCTCAATAAAATTCAACATTTTGTTAATAACAAAAATAACAGTACATTACTCTGAGTAATTAATTAATGTAATATAATTTAATTATTAGTAACAACAAAAAAGATAGACAACCTCTCATTACCAATTTAATTTCACAACGGACATTTCTTGTGAAGTAATTATTATTGTTTAGTATTAATTCGCATATACAAAAATTAAACGTTAAAAGCTTTGTAAATGTAAATAAAAGAAAAACTTAAAAGTGTTGCCGTATTTTAAATAATATTTCCTATTTGTTAATCCTAATTATTATTGGAACACAAAATTTATTTCTATTCATGTATTTTCCATAATTCTTTCTTAACATTGTAATTCAATTCAATTTTATTTTGGCAGACAAACATTTTGAATGTTTCTCTTACAAATGTAGCATTATTTGTCGACTTATTGTTTTCTCTTGATTTTTCGGTGTCAAGGACGCCCACAGAATTGGAGGAAAATGGAATTACCTCCACATTGAAATCAAAGCCTTACTTGTCAACTATAATATTGTGTAGGAGACAGATGGAAATATTCAATGAAGAATTTTCCGTTAATAAGAAATTCATTTTGAGGGAGAAACATAAAAAAAAGACGGGGCACTAGTGAACACGACCAAAAAAAAAAAGCAGAAAAATGTGATGTAGTTGTCGCTCCTATCTCCGCACTACAATGCGGTGTCATTCCTTTACTCACGGCTCTCTTTGCTCTGTCGCGCTTATCGCAGCTTGTATCGCTGCTCCACTATGCGGTTACCCTAAGGCACAACACAACAATCTCTTATCGCATAGTTTTTATTTTGGGTGATGTTATCCATGACATCGTTCACCTTTTTCATTGCCTTCACTTCATTGAAAAAGCGTTTCGGAAACCAAATTGATTTGGAGACAGGCCTCTGTTTCCTTCAATTACTTCATTGATCTTGTCTACTAGTAACCATTCAAATATCTTCCCCATTCCATTCAACATGTATATAGGTCTATAACTTATCTTATTGTCCTTATGTTTCTTAGGTTTTTCTATTAATACCAATCTTGCTACCTTCCATCTGGTCGCAAAAACCTGCGTAAGTCTGTTTAGTAAGGGAGCTATTATTGACGAATGTTGAGTTGCCAGCCTTTTTGTCACTTTTGATGGTATCTTGTCTGGCCCCGGTGCTCTGCGTTCTCTCACTTTTCCTCCCGCAAACTTTACTTCTTCTACAGAAAACAGTTCTACGTCCGACGTTTCCACTTCCGGATATATTCAGTTGGTTTTTTTTCCTCCTTGGAAAGAGCTCCTGGGGTACCTTCATTTTCCTTTCGTCGTCCAGATTAGGTTTCATTCCACCAATTTTTCCACAAACTATTTTGTAACGTCATCCCCAAACGTATGTGTCTGCCTGAAGGGTGTGTAAATGTATTGGTTGTCGCTTAGCCTTGTACAAGTACAGTTGCAGGCCTGATATTGCTTCAGTACATGTGGGGCCAGCTAGCCTCTTTTTCACAATCGGTTCTTCCCCTTGTGTTTGCTGTGTGGGTTGTAACAATTTATTGAATTGAATTATAAGTTTATTTTCTTTTAGTATTTGTTGGTCCTGTCGAGTTGACTACACTCCCTCACCAGTCGCAGCTCTTTTTCTTAGCCAGGTTGTTCCTTGCCTCGGCAGAAGGCTTCCACGTCTGTGATGAATTTTCCTCCAGAGGGCTCTGGAGTCTTTCCAGTTCTTTTTTCACTGATGATTCTAAGTTGTTCTGATTTGTGTAGATGTTCATACTAAAGTTTTAGAGTTCAAGTGTCCAGAAGAGATTTGACGAAGGTCTGATCATTATATATTTTTTCGGTAAATGAAATTACGCAGACCTCTCACCAGAGAGGTTCTGTGGGACTCAATTCTCACTCATGTGCAAACAGCCTCCCTCTCCCCGATGGAAATGCACTGGGAAGAGCAGTAGCAGCATCTAGTGAACTCCCTAATGGCTGTAAGGTGCAAACTAAACACTCGCTGAAGCAGACAAAATTAAAAGCATGCGTTGTCTAGTCTTTTGCAAGGTCATTTGCTGAAGTCCCGAGTCTACGGTGGATCGTCCAAGATGGCGCCAGGACAAGGCCTACCATCATCTGGGACGTCGAGTCACTTGCAGATCTCGGATATGGGTACATAGACCGAATCGCATGCATCCTGAAACAGTTTAGATGTGCATAGGTTAGCAAAAACATCTAGGATAGATATGCCAGCTGACCCTAGAATGGTGGAGTTCTTCACGTAGCCTTGCTGACGAATGAGTCTGCGAAGAGCCACTGCCTGAAGTTTCTAAAGTTTCTTCATGCTGGATCTGCTGGCAAGCGCCCACCAAGCAGTGGACGCTTACATCAGCACAGATCGCATTATTATCGTTGTAGCTTTTACAGCCAAGGTTCTACGCCATGCCATTTAGGGTGAAACACAGCTCTTGATTCTCTTTCCTTTGGGGACCTTGTTCTAGACGCCTGAAGTTGAGTCGACAGTACAGCCAAGGTACTCGACGACAGTAGGCTTCCAAGGGATAGACACCCCGTTAAGTTCCACATCACGAGGGACTCTCCGACTTTTTCTAAAATAGATGGAATCGGATTTGTCCGCATTAATCTTGATGCACCATTTCTGCAGCCTCGGAGACAGCGCGTCCAGTTGTCTCTTTGTAGAAACGCATCAACAGCATACAGCGACAATGTCAAACTGGAATAGTCGGAAAGTCATTAGTAAACATCACATACAATACTGTTCTCAGGACACTGCCTTGGGGATCTCCAGCGTGGAAAGTTCGCCATCTATGAATGTCTTGAAGGATGTGACTGAGAGGCTAAGAGGGGATCAAGTGTACAGTAGCCCCCGGTACACAGGGGCCGATACAGGGGGAGAGTCATGGGGATCATGACCCCCCAAAACATTTTTTTAAGGCCTGATTTATATGTTTGATTTAACCCTACAAGCGCCAAATAACACTTTAGTGTCGTCTCAGCCTGCCGAGCAAGTGGCAGACAGCACTATTGTATCCTCAGATTGTATTGAATATTTCGCCCACTAAAAATCGTCCAATCTCATTAGAACAAAAACCATTGGAGATGAAATGTTTTAAACATTAATTTTTGTATTTACCAATTTTTTCTAAAACATACATTTACATTTGTAATCATCGTTTGATGCCGTGTGAGAAAACACAAAGAAAAAACACAAAACTTGTCACTTTTCTAAATCTTACGTTAGACAGACCTGTTTTGAAAAGAATATAAGGTCACCTTGTATATTCGTTAAGATTTAAACTTTCTAACACTGCTTTCCAATCATTCATCACTCTTATAATTTCTTAGATATGAAGTTTTCTGTAAACCCTTCAGATTGGACAGTTTTTCAATCAATGAGCAAGCATATTTTGTATTGGATATACCTAGAACAAATTGATATACTTGTACATTGATGTTTATATTAATTTTAGTGTAAATTCTGTATTTTCGTTTGATATAAGGAAAATCTGATTTACTGTTCATGGGCTACAGCTATAGGTCTTGTCTGTGAAATATGTACCATTGCGCCAAGTGACTTAGCGCATTTAGCCCAACCACTAGAGCAAAAAGAAGGCTAATTTTGTTATTGAATTTAATTGCAAGCGACATCCACAGTGACTTTAAGGATAGCACATAGGTATGAAAAGTACAAAAACTATCAGGCAAGGAACCTTTGCGCATTTTTGTACAAACAAAAATTACAATAAATTAGGACTTTTGGGGGTTTTTCATTAATATTATAAAAAATGATGAATGGATCACGATACTTCCAAAAAAAACTACAAATTGTTTTTTTATAGTCCCTGATTGAACTATTTTTCACCGAGAAAAGTCGGAAAAACGCTTAAAAATTACCATTTTTAAAAGTTTACATCTTTGTTACTTACAATATTAAGGGCAGATGTTTCGGAAAATGATTGTTTATTATTTGTACTTCACACACGAAGAAGGTGCAATTTATCACATTAATAGTTTTTTCACAATTGCAGTATAAACAATTTAGGTCATTATCTTGCATAATGTGCTCAAATTACCTGAGTGGCCCAATTTAAATTTACCAAACGGATTCTGAAAGTAAAGTACGGATTAGACATTAAAACCTACAATTCGTATATCTGCGATTTTTTAATAAGGTTGATAAAGTATGATAAAAATGCTTCAGAACATAGCGCTAAACCGTAAATTTGCGACCAACACCAATGGGAAATTTGCAAGAGAGGCAGTGGTAGTGAGGGAAACAGCAGCATGATGCATGCAGCCTGACATTCTCTTCTCCTCCGCATTATGCAAGAAAATGGAATAAATTGTTTACGCTGAAATTGTGCAAAAACTATTAATGCAACAAATTTCATCTTCCGCCTGTTTGAAGTACACTTACTAAACAATCTCCGAAAGATCTGCCCATTGTAAACTAAGATATCAACTTTTGAAAAATAGTAATTTTCAATCGTTTTTCCGACTTCTTGGTGAGAAATGGTCCGATCGGGGTCGTCAAAAACCATCTCGTAGGTTTTTTAATTTATACAAATGTCCCGTTGGAAGTATCGTGATACATGCATAATTTAATACTAACGAAAAACCCCAAAAGTCCAAATTTATTGTTATTTTTGTTTATACAAAATTCGCAAAATCTCCTTGCCTGATAGTTTTTGTATTTTACGTATTTAAGTGCTACCTTTAAAGTCACTGTGGATGTCGCTTGCTGTTAAATTTAATAACAAGAAAAAATCTCTATTGGTTGGGCTAATTGTTTTACAGTCGTATGGAACTGTACGACTTGAATAAGTGAGAGCTTGTGTTATGTTGTTTTAAATTTAGTGCAACAAAGTGGACTTAATGATTGTGTTGTGGAGTTATTGATTTTAGTACTGTTCCTGTTAATTCTTTAATAATTAGTGTTTATTTTATTCTTTAATCTGTAAGAAATTCTTGCTCTTTCAATACAATATTTAAAGCTAGAAATGAATTAAACAACTATTATTTCATAGAGTTTATTAAATATTTTTTAATTCCCCAGACCCATTGTTAAATACTCGGTAATGTTGATTTCGACTTCTTATGACCCCTCCCAAAATAAAATCCTGTATCCGCCCCTACCGGTACAGGAGACTTGCCTGGTAAATTGACAAGATCTGAGAGGTCTCAATGATTGACAGCATCTGTAAAAAACAATGGCTGCATATCTGAAACTAAAGAGTGACTTTATAGAAGCATTTTATTGATTTAATTTGGAATAAATTTTGTGTGGGTACGAGATGGTGAATCTATGTTATACACTGAGATTAATTACAGAAAATATTTAGTGTAAGAATATATACTAAGAATGAGCTTGGATTTTAAATTGCTTATGGTGGTTCGTAAACCAGACATATGGGACATTTTCTTTTGTTCTGTGGAGGTGCATTATCAGTGATGATTTGTTGTATGTGGTGAGAACCTTGGGCTCTGTGCCAGAGTGTGTTAGCTTTAGGATGAAGTCCTCGAGTGTGGGGATTTTCTGCTCTTGAGAGATGGTTGCATTCGATTCGTACCAGGGGGAGTTGATGATCAAACGGAGAGTTTTGTTTTGGAATGAGTCCAACCTTTTCTTCCAAGCAACAGACAGAAGGAAATACCAAGCTGGGGACATCTTGAGTACTGGTCTGATGTATATTTGTACATGGACAACCTGATATGAAGTGGTAGAGGGCTCTTGGTGTTTATGACTGGAAGTAGTCTGCCACGGACAGATTTAGCTCTTGACAGTATTTGCTTGACATGACAGGACAGTTTTAAATTAGAGTCAAGCGTGATTCCAAAATATCTTACATGACGAGTCCATGCTATGGGAGATTTGTTGAGAGTTAGTTGAACTTTAGGTAGTCTATATAATGTAGAGAATTTGATGGCTTGCATTTTATATGTGTTTACTGAAATTCTCCATTTCCTGAGCCATGGTTGTAGGCTATCAAACTTTTGTTGCGTCAGTTTTTCGCCCTATATTTACAGATTTCCATCGAAATTAGAAAGTGGCTTGAGTTGAACAGTGAATCGGAGCGATGACAGGCTTCAGTGCTCTGAAACAGTGTGGGAGTACAGTGAGTGCTTAGTTGCGGTGTTTCGAACCAAGTAGAGCGCTGTTGTGATTAACGGGAACTTAAGTTAGCGAGGCTAGGATCTTAATTCCTGGAGGAGTCAACTCCCGAGGGAAGTGAGTGTAGAAGTTAGAAGCTTGCCGGCTGATGGTGACATGTTCTTGACTGATGAACATGTCTATGTCCGCCGAACAAATGTTATATCGACATGGGAAGGTGCTGGAGTGAAGCTCCGGGGAAGTTAAGGTGAGTTATATCGTAAAAGGTATTCACGCAAGAATTTGTAGAATCGCCCAACTTGTGACTTTCTTTCCCGCTGGACTGGTTATATGTTATATATTTGCCAGGGAATCTCACGAAGCTAATTATTGAAAAAAGAGTAGCTCTGCTACAACAGACTCACTTAATTTATTGCGTCAGTTTTGTTGTGTAAACTAAAAGTTACCTGATCTGTTTCTTTATAGATTGTTGGAATTTGCATATGTGTTTAATAGATTTCACAGAGTTGCATATTTCAAAGTTAATGTGAGCATTAAAAACACTTGATAGTGATAGGATTATATGGTACATTACAACTATTATTCCGTCTTTGATTTTTATTTGTAAAGCCACCATCATTTGGTGCTATTCTTCTATATCTCGGATATCCATCTTCTCCAATGTGTTTCTTTCAAAAGAAGTCGAGAATAGTTTTACTGCATCGCCCATATTTCATGCATGGAAAATGTATGTTCAAAGTACCACATGTTCCATGAATGATGTTAGGCTTAACAATTTCGTAAAGAAAATTATCTTTACTTCAGGTATTTCAGCACAAATGACTTTGTCAGTCAACTCGGGGGCCAGACGATCTTTTAGCCAAAGCAAAATGTGTGGTGAGGCAAGCTTTTCTTTTGCCACTCAACTTCACTAAAAATGCTGCCGTTCACGACCAGGTCTTACATAGCTTAAAGATTGAGATGGAATATTTTAGCCATAATGTCGTTCCAAATTTGTTGTTTTGGTTAAACTTTACCCACTTCAGATTATTGTAAAGGTAATGAAAAGGTCAGGTCGCCCGTTATAACAAACGCTTGTCTTTGCATACTGAGCCCGTTCGTCCATTTATCGTGGCCCTCCAGTAAAAGTTGACGGAAGGACTACCAGTTTTTCCAATTTGGGATTTGGATCTGAATTTGTTTTTGAATTGCACGTAATGGTATCGTATAATATTTAGCCGATATTATTTGATTCATTCAATTATCCTTCTTCCAATCCAATTGCAGATTTCAAATTTATATTTTCTTCAAATCTTGAGTTGATCTAATCGTTAAAAATGTAATCGTTCATTTTAAATTTTGGTATTCATCACAACCAGGAATTGACTAAACAGTGCTTCTAGAACAAAGCAGAAAGTTAGATAAATTTGTTAACCATGACTGAATATTTAAAAAAAAACGTTAGCAGCACTGCCGCATTACTATAGCCAAATTTTCTTAGCCGGGAATAACTAGTATTAAATAATGAGAGTTTCCTATGAATTTTGTTCCTTGTACCGGGAACTGTGCCAAAAATACATTTGAATAGGTTTATAGCAAATTTAATTACCTTTCAAATGGTATAACTCACAAATTGCACTCGCGCTTTTGAGGGGGAGAAATAGAGCAAAAACATTACATGGATAGTGAAAAAATCATTTATCGGGACCTTCCTATCAATTTTGTTCCGGGGTCTGTACCTGAAATACCTTTGCACAGGATTCTAGTAAATTTAATTACCTTTCGAATGATATAGCTCACAAATTGTATT
>JAGFPH010008153.1:0-13554 GCA_018207615.1 Philaenus spumarius
AATATGTTCCATATTGGGTTTACTAAAGGAGTAGCATATGTTTTCTTGTACAACCTCATTTTGGTTACCCCTGCAGTAAGCGCTGGTCTAATCAAAAATTAATTCATATAAGTTTTAGAAAATATATATAAGGTTCACAATAACTTTGAACAGATTTGATACTAACTCGTTTTTTTCGTGCGTCTACCATTTTTCAACTCTTGCACTAAGGGTAACAGTTTTGTCAACAATTTGAGGAACTCTGGACACAAGGCCCAAGGAACTTAGGACACTCCAGAATAACAACATTGGTTGCCAGAGATCGGACATTGGACATGATTTCTGACCGCATGAAAATCAAGTACTTCTTCTCAAAACCTTTCTGAGTGGTAATACCAGAACGCGAAGAATGGTCAGAAGGAAGGAGACCCCTCCCTGAGTGTAAGCTGGAATGGTACATGGGCAACTTAAAAACTCATAAACAAAGGGGAGTTCAGGTGCAGGAATCTGTGGTGGAAACCCAAGACAGGAATGTGTGCTGCCGAAGGGGGAAAACCCAACAGTATTCCAAACAGAAATCACAGCTCTACTGGAATGTGCCAGAGAGAATCTTAGACTCGGTCACATGAACAGAGAAATCTGCATATATACAGACAGTCAGGCAGCTTTGAAAGCCCTGAGCTCAAATGAGTTCAGGTAAAAACTAGTCTGGGAATGCATCGAATCCATACAGCTTGCGGGTCTCAATGAGGTTACACTCTGTTGGGTGCCAGGGCATGTTGGAATAGATGGAAACGGATGTGCAGACAAGCTGGCAAACAAGGCATCAGCTTCTGAATTCACAGGCTCTCGACCTTTCTGTGGCACACCCAAGACGGCAGCTGTGCAGGTGGTTGCCTACTGGGCAAGACTGGAACATGGAAGGAGGTGGAGGAGCATCCCTGGATTGAGAATGAGCAAACTCACACTTCTTGGTCCATCAAGACAAATTGCATAGGACATTCTGTCATTGAGTAGGGGCAAGGTAAAGAAGGTGGTAGCTCTTTACAACAATATATTATTGTACACATTTATCCTGTTAAAAATCCCCGTCAGCATAATTAGGCAGGCCTAGATAAAGTTTGTGTTTTTAAATAATTTGTTTTTAAGTGATATATTATGTCTAATGTGTATCTAATTAATCAGCCTGTGATTTTTCACGGGGACCTACTAGTATATAGATATTGTATAGTTTATATATATAAACATTTACCATAAAAAGAAAAATTCGGTAGATATTTGCAGAAAGTCATACCATGGCAGCAACTGCAATAGGCACTATCTTCAAAGTGCTCCCTATTTTGTAGTTTTGTTCAGTCTTTACCCTGGCTGGACAGAAATTTAAAAGTTAAATTCTGCAGAACTTGTGGGGCAATAAGGTTTATGACTAACAAAATATACTTAAGGTTTGGATGATGTTTGCCTGAAAGTAATTACATTTAAATTAAGCTATATACTTGATAAGTATATTTAGATTTTTTAAATTTGTCTGTTTGAAATATAAATAAAATTAGCTGTTCCAATTGGAAATTTAACACCATCATGTTTTTCTTGGGAGTTCTCGACAAAAAATTTAAATACCTCTTTAAAAATCAAGCTTGTCATTAAAATTTAATGAACTCCAAAAAAGTTAAACCCCCCTACTTTTTGTGTACTACACAAAGGCATACATGAACAAAATTCGTAACATTGGATTGAAAAAAAAATACACTTTTTTAAAAAATACGGTTTGAAGTGAAATTCGTCGTTACAGGAATAGTGGAGTATTGCATTAGAAGAGATATATTAGTAAGGAAATATCTGTCAACTACTGATATCTGAATTGTATCGTCGTTAATAAAAGTCAGGAGTTTATTACACGATAAATAAGCATTGTAAATTGGTTCTTTCATCAAGGAAGGATTTCGCCGCTTTTCGTCGTCTACTAGAACCTACCAGAGGCGAACAGTGGCTAGGACTGTTCGGGAGCTGTATACTGGATCACCAGAGAGACCATACGACTCTAAGGGAACGAACCATCGTGGGAATATTCTGCTAGTCAACAGGAACACCGTCCAACCACATTCTTCCAGAAAACCTAGTGAGAAAGCGCGACAATCAACCTAAGGTAGTGTCGGAGTCATCTTTTTGAACTAACAGATTTTTATGACATTGACAAATAGGGTTTTTTATTGAATAGAATTGGGGAATTATTCAATAATTAAATTCACTAAGTAACAATATCTATTTCTCTAAAAAGGTTAAAGATTATATTGAGTAATTTGTATGGTAGAAGTAATTAAAAAATGTATGCTAAGGAAGAAATATAATTTTATTATCATTGAAGAAAGTTTATGTTGAAAATATTTGGTTATGTACGTTACGATAAGTTATCAAGGAATATTAAATTTTAGTTTCATTTTTCAAACAAAAATTTGCTTAAATAGAGTTAACCTGAACTATCCAAATTTAATACCAATTGTTTTAGTTGTAAGAGGTTATACTTCATATAATCAAGGTATCCGTTCTCCAAAAAGACACGACTCCCGAGAAAAGTTTCCTCACAATTTAAAATTTAAAAAAGTAAAGTAAATTCCTTAGCAAACAAATCAAGGGTATTGTCGTAGGCTGAAAAAATAGTAAGCACGGCAATCGTCCTTGCGACAGACTTAAAGTATCGTCTCGAGTGGCGAAAATTTTGAAGAGAGAGGTAGGGACGGTCGTCGCAACACGTTGGTTGTCTACGTCGCTCGGACGAGTTCGTTAGTCAAAAAATCAAACAACCGGAAGTACGTTTTTTGACCAGAAGTAAAAATTTTTTGAGATTTTTCCTACAAAAACGTTTTTAGAGTTTTAACTAAATTAATGTAGGATATTATTCTGCACATTTTGTTTTTTTCCACGACCTTATAGCTTGGTTTCCCCAAAATCGATCAAAACGTAAAATACCATAAAGTACCCGGTTCAAATTATCTTATGATCCGAGGCCCAACGGCCGATTTTGTACTCTGCGAGGAAAAGCGAAGCAGTCCATAACCCAAGGCCGAAGGGCAATATCACAAAGTGATTTTCCGAAGCGAGTAGAACGAAGGAATGCGTGAGTCGAAGTTGGAGGCTTAGGTGCAAACAAATTCCACTAATATATTTCATACACACAGGCAGCTATTCAGCGCCTTCATAAGTAGATAAATTTCCTAAATAGTTCGTTGAAACTCTAAAACGTGTAGTCCTAAACTTAATTTTGGAAATTCGCTCAACTCACGTCAGCAGTTCAGCTGCGTGGTCGAATTATTATAATCTTTCGGTTACTTCTTGATTCGGTAACATTTCTTTCTTAGTCAACGTCCTAAAAATCACTGATTTTCCTTCAGTGTTTCTAAAGTACCTAATATACGACAGTGTTCTAATTACCATTAAACATATTTTGATGATTGTGAGGCTATCGAGTAGTACTTATGGAGACAAGAGTACTTCAACTTTCAGAAGTACTTGCAAAAATGCATTGACTGAATTGCAGGAAACTATGCTATCATGCTATGTTCTGAGATAATTGTGTCAGTAAAATAAGACAGAAGACAAAAAAGACTACAACCACCTAGAAACACTAAATTTCTTATAATATGGCTTAAATTTATCTGGCGTTATTATCTTGGAATGAAGTATGATTATAAGAAATATGACATACATTTTGTATTAATAGTGATAATGCCTTTTGAAGGTTATGTTTTAAAGTTTATAACAATTTATTACATAAGACAGATTAGCCTAAGTGATGTTTTTCAAGACTTTATTATCAAAACTAATGAGAAACATTTCATACCATAAACAAACGTTAATTTCTGCAAACTTGTTCTGTTATTAATAATTCTAATTAAAATTAGCAAGAAATCAATGTTTTAAAATCTATATTAAATTTAGGAGTTGATAAAATATATTAAGTACGTAAGCAACCAAGATATAAGTATATTTTAGTGTACACAAAAATCAGAAGCATTATATTACATGTTGGCAGTTATCTAACTCTTATTTTTATATGACCTTCTTATCTTATCTTGAAAGTCTCTGTAGTTAAATTTGATTCAAAAGTAGGCCTAACTTAAAAAAGTGAGCTAAATATATCCTCCTAAACAGTTCGGAGAGGTTACTTGAAGATTTGAATTTTCACTACAGAAGTATTCTTTCATAATTTTATAAAAACAAAAAGCAGACACTTTTGCAAAAATACAAAATTTACTACATCATGTAGGTCCAAAACTAAAATAAAGTCGAGTGTTTCATGTGTTAGTTTTGCTAATTAAACACACAGATAACACTTAATCAATATGCAACGATTAATTTACCTTGCACAGATTTTTAACATTATACGTTCCTTAGGAAAATCCTTTAGGGGCAGTTACAGAAAATAAATTAAATTAAAATATTAAAAGTGTAAAAGGTTTTTGAATTTACTTCTAGTATTTTTTACATTTAAAATTCTGATTGGCTAGCTGTCATCTTATGTGAGTAGGCCTACGAAAAACACTACATAATTTGTCTAAAACACGTCTTTAGGAACTTAGAGGGAACACAGAGAATGAATCCTACAACGTAGTCCACAGTACATCCTTAACTAGTGTATTGCCAAAAATAATTAAAGACTTACGGTACCTAAATTCAGGTAGATGTGTATCAAATTGAACTTGAGTTTCGTGCACGATTTGGAGTTTATCATTTACAATGACTCCTTTCAGCTGAAAAAAATAAGTTGTAAATTCAGTTTAGGTTTTTGAATAGTTTATGTTATTTAATATACATTAGCAGTTGTTAGAAATTCTATATTAATAATTAATGTAAAGTAGGCCAAACTCAAAATGTTTACCCAAATAATCTTTGTATGATTTATATTTTGTAATAGTCGATTCAATCACATTTTTAGTAATTAGTCTACATTTGTTTTCCACGACCCAAATTTAAATTGGTCATATAAATAATTGAGAGTTAGAATAGTGATGTTAACCCTAGATCACAAACTGTTTGCCATTTTCTTGAATAACTTTGAGAAAAATCACAGATGTCACAAGCTGTGCGCAGTGGAGCTATTCCTTCTGGCTTGTTTCCCTACTCCACGGTTATTGCTAAGCAGTGCCAGCTTGGCATTAGTTAATATTAGCAAAAGTTAGTAACAAGTGTTATATATTGCATCATGTATAATATGAGTGGTTAGTGATTGAAGTGTAAATTTCTATATTTATGCGCACCTCGTCTAAAAATTGCAGATGGTGAATCAGATTTTACCGTCATGCTTTTTCCATCACGCTCTATTCCGCCATCCTATACTACATATAGGCCTAGTACACTTGTGCATATAGCAGAGTATTTAGTTTAATTGGCAATACCTCTGAAATGGACACATTATGCATCATCATTTCATAAATTGTGTTTTTATTCAATATTTTCTATACTTTTGAAGTGTAAATCAGAATATCGCAATAGAAGTTTACACTTCTTCCGTGTGGTCTTAAGCACACCTGGATTTTTTTTTTTGTATACTTGAGTGAGTGAAGTGGTTGAAAAATGGCCTGAGAGAAGATTTTGTGAGACGAACGGATAACGCAATTATTATAAGACAATTACTCTGCAACAAATGACCAAGAAGCTTGGGTGGGTGAAGGTAGAATTTCTGAAAATACAAATGATGTTGATGAAAAAAAAATTGAGTTGATATTGAGCCTCTATCGAGGCTTAAAATAATGATTCAGAGAAAAGGGAAAATCTATTTAGAATATATCAGTACTGTAACAATCCCGCAAATGATACGGACAGTGCTGATGAAGAATGTCCTCAAGAACCTCAACAAACGGCTAAAAACCTACCAGTCAACTCTTTGTTTAAGGAACTACTTCTGACGTCAAACTCCTTTTTTGATGCACCTGGTCCTTTTTCTAATGAGCCACCACAGTTGCCTATCCTCGTTTGTGTAACTAGAGAAAGAAGCAGTCACAGCATCACACGCAGACCTGGTCATAGAGTGACTGAACCTCAGGAAGTACCGCCGATTTAAGTTTAAAAAAATTCATGTATTATTAAGCTAACTGTTAATTTTGAGAGATCCTTCAAGCCGAATTCCTGCTTGTTATATAGTATATGTGAGGCCTGGTCCCTCGCTTACAACGCAAAATTTGCAACAACTCCTCAAAAATGTTATGTTTAATTTTTTTATGGAAATGATTTTAAAATATTAAAGCCTACTGAACAAACTAGTATATCGATACATTCTGTGGGAAACAGAGGCGGATTTACACTAATGCCGCTAAGGGGCTAGAAGCAATAAGCCGCCCCTACACCCAGATAACACTTACACTTTTTTTTAGATAAAAATTACCCTAAACCCAGGGGTTATCGTGGGATAAATACACATGATGAGTTTATACATTTCTTGACAAGTAGTGTAAACAATATCATTTACCGAGGTAAAAATTAATCTGAATCTAGAACAATATTTATATATTGTCAAGTAAATTTTTACATGAGTAAGGTATAATAATTTTTAATTTTGTCAGGTGTAAAAAATTCCTTATGAGTAATCTTGTCTCACGATCACCTTAGATTTAGGGTTATTGTAACACAAAGCACTCTCTCAGAAGTCCTCCTTTGTAGTCGACGAGATTTAGCCCCTCACACCTTGTTAAGCCGTTTGGGACAAGAAACTGCTAGCCCATACCCATTACTAGCTGCTACTTTCTTCCTATTTTATTTTACACTTATCTATTGAATTATTTTTATATTGCCAAAATTTTAACACACACATACCGGTACACATTTTTGGAAAACGACTATCATGTGTATAAACGAAACCTGGATATTCTCAATAACCAATCTCCCCCTAAACGTTAAAACCCTAAACATGAGAAATTAACTAAATAAATGTAAACCAAGTTAATAGCCTATAGGCCACAGATTTAATATTGTTTGTATTTTATTGGTTGTCAGTTTTATAAAACATTATTACACTGAGATGCCAAAAAACCTCACGAAAACATAATTAGTTCAATGGTGCTGTAAATGTGTATGTTATTTTAATAAAGTCGTCTCAAGAAATACTCATAGCATCTAGGATTTAACTCTTATAATTGATAATGAATTATAATAAACACTTTGGTGGTAAAGATAGTTAAGTCTAGGTCAACTAAAATATCTTTTTTCGAGATTTAGTGTTTGACAAAGAATCTATAATATCATCAGAATAAAAATGTTTTGTTATTTCTGATTCAATAGTAGTTAAAACTGCTATATCCCTTAAACGCGATTCAGTCATTGTAATCTTGAGTGGTTTTTTAATCTTCTCAGAACGGAGAAGAATCGTTCCGCCGAACAGTTAGGCAAGTATTGTCAAAAACAATTTTAATGTGATATAAACGTTATTATACAGTTAAGAATTGTTTTGATCGTTCATATGTTTTAAATTCTTTCAAAAATCTAAACAATCTCATTCACAAATTCTTCCGATTCTGGCACATCTTATTATAGCCTACAAAGTAAAACATTTCTTACTGTTTTCTTTAACCCTAGAACCGGCGGCTTTAACAAAAATTTATTTTTTGGCGTGTGCAAGCATTTTTTCAAAAATTCGCCAAAAATAGTAAATGAACCCCAATCCAAAAGTGTTCCATAGCTTTTTTGAAGAGAAAGGTTTAAATAATTGATATATGCCAGTAAAAAAAGGATAGATGTAAAATTTACAAAGTTATTAGCTCAAGAAACAAAAAATGTTCAGTTACGAAAAATAAAAGTTCAACTTTAGGTTTACATAAAAAGTAGTAAACATTTTTTGTAATTTTTTCCATAAATGTAAAAAAGTTTTGTAATTTAGTTCTAAATAGAACTGTATAAAAACATTTATCAAATTCAAATTTCTTATTTTGAAAACACCAGTTTTTATGTTCCAACTACAAGGGTGCTAACAAAACTATTCCTAACAAAAAGTAATTTAGGAATATTTGCTTTACCCAAAAATGAAATATTATTATAACAAAGTGTAGAGAATAAATCAAAGAATTGAACTGTATACTATGTAAATTGTTATTTCATAAAAGTATTTGAGTTAGCTTTACTTGAATCACAAAATGAAATGAAACAAATGAAACCTAGTGCGGACAAAGGAAATTTAAAAAATGACAGCTAAAACAGCCATGTTTTGCGAATTCAAGCGGTAGTATGAGTTCTGTGCAAGTCTGTACTTTCAACTGCAGTTTGAATAAAATCTAAAAAGTCAAATATAGTTTGCTTTACACCAAATGAAAGATTGAACTTTGGTCTATAAATAGATATCAAAAAGTTTATGGAAATAATTCGAATTATAAAAGATATCTCGAACACAAAATGTGCTGTTTTATTGGTTGAAATCTGCTCAATTGCAAAGGTTTACCGACAATTTCATATCTTTGGAACTATGTAAGTGACTTTTGATTTGATGGCAGTTTTAGAAAGTTAAAATCTTAACGAATCCAAAGGTATCTCTACATTATTGTCAAAATATCCCGGTCGAGCGCAATTCAGCTTTAGAGAAGTGACAAAATAGAGCATAATTGCTTTGTATTTCACGCGCGGCAAAATGTTTACAGAAAACTAAAATTTTAAAACGATGATTAGGCCTACATATGTAAATATACGTTTTAGAAAGAAATGTTAAATACAAAAATTAAAGTTTGAAACATTACCTTTTCAAAGGTGTTTGTCTTTTTGAGATTGGAAGATTTTTAGTGGGTCAAATACTCAATTCAACCACGCGTTACAAATGTGTTGTCCGTGCGATCTGCCGGTTCCAGGGTTAAGCGTATTCATGTCAAGGTTTTCTTTTTCACAATTACAGAAGGCTGTGTACTGAGCTAAATAAAAGTATTTTTTTATTCGTTCAAATTTGCCGCCCTGGGCCGCAGCCCCTATAGCCCCCCCTAAATCCGCCACGGGTGGGAACTATAAGCCTGATAAAACAAGTACGGATTATATCACTAACGGAGAAATGTGTGCATTTTTAGGTAGGTCTACTCTTATTTATTGCTGCATTACGGAACAATTGTTTAACTGTCCAAGAAATGTTTGATCCAGAATTATGTGGAAGAAAAAAACAGAGCTGTAATGAGCGGTGTGATAAGTATGAGTTTATTACCAAGTTTCTCCAGTTCGGTAATAAAGTGACAAGGCTAGAAAAAAGTGGCTCAGATGGGACATGATTGTGAAAAACTGCAGTAATAACTACACACCAAGTTTTAAAATTACTATTGATGAATAACTATTGGCTGGACACTGTAAATTTCGAATGTGTATACCCAATAAGCCGGCCAAGTGCAGCATTAAACTTGGGATGATAGCCTATGTGATTTCACATAATGTTCAATTTTATTCTTTATCTAGGCCAAAAAAAAAACTAACTCTGGAGGTCTCCCAGTTGCAGAGTATTTTGTAAAATAAATGACATGTCCTATCCACGAAACAAATCGAACTGTAACTAGGGTCAATTTGTTCTCTAGTGTCAAGTTAGTTCATGATTTGCTTGCCCTGGCCACACTAGCTAAACCTACATTGGAACAATCAAGTAAAATAAGACAGAATAGCCCAAATTTGTCAAAATATGAAGATCAGGTCTTTGGAACCTCAATTTTTGTTTAACGGAGAAAATCTCTGGTGTCCTATAAAGTTTAAACACAACACAAGATCAACTGGAATTAAATAAGGATACAAACAAACCATCCATATTCCAAAGCTGAAACAAACGCAAAGGAGCTGTGGACACACAGGACCAAAGGTGCAACAGAACGTTGTTTATGAAAACTGTTATGTCATTCAATCTCCAGCTATGCCAACAACTGATGTATCCCCATTTGCTGTTTAGACTAGAAAACTCCAAACTGCAAAGCAGCCTGAAATTGCCAATCTCAAATGCCTTTTGATCCCTCTAAATCTAATACAACCTTCACAGACTGGTACCAGGAAAATATAGGCCTATGTTTTTCAAACAAGAATGACAAAAACTGTGTTGATAAGCTACGCATACTGAGCATCGTATAATGTGCTACATTACTTGGAAAAATAAACTCTTTATGGCATAAATTTTATTATTCTTACTCCCCCATTTACATTGTAAATGGGGGAGTAAGAATAATAAAATTAGAACTGCTAAAAATTTAATAGGCTATTTAATTTGAAAAATCTAAACATGATGCTGTATTTTCTAATATTGTTTATAGATTTTGTAAGGCTAAGTTGTAACATGGTTATTTTCACAAGTTTCACATAAGTTAATTTATTTTAAAAATAAACAATACAACTTAAATGACTATAACCTTTAAGACAGTCAAATTATTAACCTAAAATGATAAAGCGATTGATTACTCTACAATGTATAATTTACGTCAATTAAAAGGGCAAAAAATTAAAAGCTGTTCATATGTAAATAGAAATGACTAATATCATAAAACTCTAGACATTTATTCCACCGTCAATGTATTTGAGTTATGTGTTACACACCTGTTGAGTACTGAAATCCAAACCTAAATAAGTTTTGTCATCTTCGCCCGGAATCATTTTTTAAAATTTGTGTTACTGGTAAACTTAAGTCTTTCAAATAAGTTTATGTTTGTTGTTGGCAAACAGTCACTACACCTGACAGTTTCGCACTGACATAACGAATGAAAACAATAACGGGAAACCATGGTGACGGTCGACTTGTTCGCACGGTTCAATTTCATAATTCCCCTGTTCTGATTGTTTTGAGTCGGTTGGGAATGGTCACAGCGAATTCGGTGGCCATATTTGGGTATTTTGCTCTGTGATTATGACGTAATTCAATATTCGAACATACAAACTATCGAATTTTGTTTATTTACTTACAAAAATAATAATGAATATCAAACTGTTGATAAAATTAAAGCGTAACAACCTTATCACGATAATGTTTTATGATTGAAGTGGAAAATAAGAAATGGCGTAGAATACGTTGATATTGAATATCGGTTTGATATAGTAGGTATTCACAAAAGCATTTTTTAAATTAATTCGGATCAAAGTTAAAACAAATTCTGTATTATAACATTTCATATTATTTACATTAAATAAATAATTATTTACGTCAACTGACTAAATAATTTTGTTTAATCAATAATTAAAAATACTATAAGAAATATTGTTTCCCTCCACGGAGTGAAAGGTAATTTTTTGTACATGGCAAATTCAAAGTTGGTAATATTTGCTTGAATAACTTGCCGGCAATTTTTAAATGAAAATTACATGGTTACTTAATTTTCTAAGCTTATACATCACTGATTTCTTATGCAACAAAACAGCTATGATTAAACATTTTGTTGGGATTAGAAATATTTTATATTTTATTTCTTCTTTGTTCAGTTAGAAATATAATGAATAAACGGTACCAGGAACTGGCACATACTTTCTCACAAATATATTTAAATTATTAAACAGATTCACCGTGAATTCATAATTAATTCTAGGTGGAGTAGGAGAGGTGATTTATTAAAGTAAGAGATTAACTAATAAATATTATTATCTAGAGAAAACTATTCGATCGATTTCGAACAAATTTGCACCAAACACGTCAATTAGTTCTGTATAGATGCACGAAAAAAGGTTTTGAAAAATAACCCCCTTTTATGGCTAAAAAACCTCCAAAAATCAGTTATTATTAGCTAAACGAGAATTTTTAGAAAGATGCGGTTTTTTGCATATGGTAGGGTACATTAAAGGCTACAAATAAGCCAAATTTTATCAAAATCGTTAGAGCCGATTTTTTATAAAAAAATAATAACAGATTTTTTGGGGGGTTTTTGCCAAAAAGGGGGTCGTTTTTCAAAATTTTACAAAACCGTTTTTCGTGCATCTATACAGGCCTACTTGACATGTCTGGTGCAAATTTGTTTGAAATCGACTTAATAGTTTTCGCTCTAGCTTTGTATACATACAGACATTTTGTAAAAACCACTTTTTTGGACTCAGGGGTCCCAAAACGGATATTTCCACAAAAATCTCAACATCGATTTTTTATGCGATCACTATACTTTCTCTATACTAGGCCCTATAGTATAGTGAGAAAGTAAAAGTAATGTTGTTTTCAAAGACGTAGCTGTACAGAATTTCTTTTTTGGTGAAAATTCTTTCACTCTTGTTGTTACATAGTTTTAAACTGGAAACTATTGATACATTATGTTATCAAATGTCCCCATAAGAAATGCAATAGATTAATGATATTTCCGTAACGTGGTAGCTTGTGTTGTGTAATGCAATATGGAATTTTGGTTTGGGTAGTTGCACCAAGGTTAATTTTCTGTCTGGATGAGGACCTGGGACACAGACTTGTTTTTTCATTGTCTTTATTGACAATTGACAGGATTGCATTACAAAAAACTGCAAATTATCATAAAAACATATTTATTACGATTTATTGTTCTTTGTTTAACAAATTGGACAATAAATTCTAGGAACTAAAATATGAAAGAAAACTTGAAATCTAAACTTCAGCAGAGAAAAACTTGAACAATAAATTTTGAATGAATGAAATCCTTGCTAAAATATTTCAAAATTGCCTTTTGCTTCTTTTTCTATTTTCAATTATCATTGATCTTATCGATGCAACTAATACAAACATTGTGCACGCACTGGAGACATATCGGTATAAGGCAAATTTTTGCAAAAGTAATATGTCCTCCTCTTCAGTTTCGGAACGTAAGTTTTGCAAGTTATTCGTTCGTTTCGAGGTCGAGGTGGTGATGGTAGGTTTTCAGGTTGTGCTGGGAGAACCCTGTGCTCATTATTTATTCCAAGAGCTTCTTCCATAGTTTTAGGTTCAAAGTCAGGATTGAATATCGAGCTAGAATGTGGCGTCATGAGTTCAAATGCCAACTTTTTACAAAATCATACCTCTTCGGAGATTGGATTACTTCGAAAGCTTGCTCAAGCAATCTCAAGGATTCGAAAATAAATAGCATGGGGCCACCTGAAAGTTTTTCTACCAATCGAAAACTTGGAGCATTTCTGGTCCAACAAATCGACCCCGCCTTTTGTCGAGTTGCAAACATTATAATTTTTGGTTTTCACGCTCTTTCACTTACTTAACTATCATGGTGCATGCTCGAAATCAATGTTACTGAACGATTCTTTTTAGGGGCAAAAGAAACGAGAGTTATTGAATCCGATCAACGAACTGCCGACTTGTCTTGATCGATGAGGCAGAAATTCAGGTGGTAGTGCTCTTTGTTTTTTGTTCATAGTGCCAACCAATGTCAGACCCTTTTTTTTTAGTTCTCTGTATGATCTTACAGTACACAAATAAGTAACAGGTAATAAGTAAATAAGTAATAAATATGTTATCAGGAGTAACATTTTTACCAATGTGCTTCACACAGTTGTAATGTTGGATCACTGCTTGTGTACGAACTTTTAGACTCCTTTCTTCAGGGCTCAATTCGAAGCCATCAGATCCCTTCCCACTGTATATGTATGCATAGTACAAGTAAGAGTTTCGAGCATCATCGAGGGCAAGCAATTTTACGCCATCAGGGTGTAATACAA
>JAGFPH010008153.1:13654-28478 GCA_018207615.1 Philaenus spumarius
AGCATCATCGAGGGCAAGCAATTTTACGCCATCAGGGTGTAATACAAAATCCAAATTCCCTGACTTTTCCATACCCAGTTTTAAGAAAATTCCAGGTTCTCAAAATAACGCACTATAACGTTTATATTTTCAAAAATTGAGTTTTAATGAATGTCAAGATAAAATATCTAGCTTAACTTAACGCTTACAATATACCACAGTAACAAAAAACTAGTTGCATGTTTACTTGAGTAATTTTTCTGTGTAATAAACAGATTAAATGTATTTTTAATATTTATTAATTTTTTTTTGCAAGCCCACCACCACCCAACCAAACATTTTTTAATTTCAAGTAACAAATAAACTAATGGTCTTGACTTTCTAAAGTATATGTATACTTATTCACATTGGTATTGTTGTAAGATTCTTTAGAACATTTCACGGCATTTTTCTGGCTCTAATAAAATTCCGACTTTCAAAAATTTTCCACAAAATTCCCCGACTTTTCCCTGTTGAGTGAAATTCCCTGACTTTTCCAGGTATTCCAGGTTGGTAGACACCCTGGCCATATTTGGCAGGTTTTTTAGGCATATAAACTCTAAATCGACAACGCCTCCTGATTTTAACATTTAACATTATTTACCATATAAGCTTTGAGGTTATTATTAGTCCTACACCTTTATTGTAAAAATACATAACATATGAGTATAGAAGGCTCTAACGGGGTGAGCGTTCGGAGCACGCAGGGGTCTCCGCAAGTTATTAATAAAAAAAGAACAGTAATTATCAGTCTTACAAACTTTTTAAAATTCATTTGTTTATTTTAGACTGATTAGATGACTTGTACATTGGTTACCTTGGACCAGTTCGAGAGATTTGCTATAAGATTTTCACTAATGAATGCTATTTGTAAAATTAACCAATTACAATCCTTGCTCCAGTTTTGGTTTTAATCTCGGAACCTAGAATATTAACAAACTAAACAATGGAGGACTATACAGATGCAAAAATAAACAACCAAGTCTAGCCAACATGTTATAAAATTTAATACAACACACATAATTTTAACAAATTTAATTTTAAATAGTTTATAAAATTAAGAGTATTTAATTTAACAAGAAATGTACAAACGCCATCACACTAGCAAATTTATAACTGGTAATATCCGAGCCCTTTATTTTAAGATACTATTAATTTTTGACAACAATTCAATGTCACGAAATATTTGTTAATTAATTATTTACAACTTTTAAGCCCCTGCTATACAAGAAGGCAATAAAACAGTAAAATATTGTACCAAGAGGAAATTGTTTTTTCATTTAACCACTTTAATATTTTCATTTAATCAACTTCAACAAGAAAAAAATTTATTGCTTTTCATTAAACAAAAAGCACGGTTTTTGCCGTCAGTTTTATGTTTAAATTCTACATCCACATGATATGCGGTATCACATGATCACATTTATATTCAAGAAAAAAAGTTGGAGCAATGATGGTGACTCCATAAACAGCTTTCGATAGCCATAAACAAATCTTGATGTATTTTTTAGTAATACTACCACTTTTTTAAAAATAAATGTCCTTGTATATTTTTCCTAGTAAAATAAATGCACTACAATTTTTCTGGTTATCAAGTTCACTTTTCATTTTGAATAAGTGCTAAAGTTAAATGGTTTTGTGTTAAATTATGACTAACCACAAGATCGATGGAATTCATGAAATTTTGTTACATGAAGTTTTTGATACATCCATACTAATACTAATATATTATAAAGAGGTAAAATTTGTTTGTTTGTTTGTAGGGGGTAATCTTTGAAACTACTGAACCAATTGAAGAAAAAATAGTTTTACTAATAAAAAGCTGAACTATCCCTGAGTAACATAAGCTGTAATTAATTCATTTTGATAAAAACTTTTTTTTTTTAATTTATTCGGAAAAAAAATCTTAGGTTGGGCACTGATGAATTACCATAGCAACCAATTGTTTCTTTTAACCTTTATGATAACTGCAGCTGCTGTTATAAAATATACGAAATAATTTGATTTGAACAATTAACAATATTTACCCACCTCAGCTTTGGGGTTATTATTAATCCTACACCTTTATTATAAAGAAAACATAACATGATTATGTGTAACAGGAGGTTCCAAAGGGGTTGGCGTGCGGAGCACGCAGGGGTTTCCCCTAGTAACAAATAAATAAATAGGGGATGTGATAAAATTAATAAAAACAATAGTATGGAATGTGTTACGTATTTATCACACAGAAGGGTGTCAGCTAGTTAAAGATAAAGATATAGAATAATAGTGTCATTCTACCACTGAACCACTCGAAAATAAAATATAAGATTTATAAAGTATATGAATTGGTTTAGTTTCTGTTATTATAATCCCAGAACCTTATTAATCCGTTATTTCCACCCCTAGCAGTTGTCCGAAACTATTTTCCCTCTTTTTATTCAATTATCAGAAGACCAACTGTTGCACGAAACAGAAATACACATTTTGTTTTTGATAATAACTAACTTACTTTAGTTGAAAAAAATAAAAAATATTCAATTTCCTGACAAATTAGTCAATGTGTTATTTTTATTCTAACAAATATTGTCCAAGCACTTAATACCTTTCACCTTACCATAACAACGTTACCTCTAACCTAAAAAATTGATGAAACTTATCACCAATAAATTTACTTCTTTTTTTACACGCTTTATATTAGCTTGACCTGTATGCAACGGAATCTTTCGACGTAATTTTCACCAACTGAAAGACATCTGATTAACTTGAAATTTTACACAGTGTCAAGGATCGACAACAATACAATAATTAACATAACCGCTAAATTTTACATACACCATTTTAAATCTATTGTCATATACATATGATACACAAAAAAACGAGTATTTGATTGCAGTTACTTATGATTCTGTTTTGGATTAAAAAATAAGAAAATACGTTATAGTTTAAAAAACCAAACTAAAAAGTAAAAAATAATTTTTAAGTATGAAGAGTTTGTCCTACAGCGATAAAAAGTCCTGTAATTCATTATCTATACTAATACTATAGAGAGGTAAAATTTGTTTGTTTGTATGTAGGGGGTAATCTCTGGAACTACTGAACCGATTGAAAAAATAGTACTACTAATAAAAAGCTTCACTATCCCTGAGTAACATAGGTTATAATTCATTTTGATAAAAACATGTTTTATTTCAATATTAATTTGTAAATTTAGTCGGAAAAAATTCTTAGGTTAGGCCTAGACTGATGAACCAACACATGTATTTGCATTTATTACCATAGCAACCAATCGAATAAAATAACAGATAAAATAGCTGTTTGCTTCTAATATTTAGATTAACAGCTGATTTCAAACTTTGAAGAAATTATTTGTATTTCTAACTTTTAGGTTAGGTTTTTATTAAAGTGTAGACCTGAGCCTTGCTGGTTCTTTTAACCTTTATTATAACTGCAGTTATAAAATATACGAAATAATTTGATTTGAACATTTAACATTATTTACCATCTTAGCACTGGGGTTATAATTAATCTTACAACTTTATTATAAAGAAAACATAACATGATTATGTGTAGGCTATAGAAGGTTCCAACGTGGTTGGCGTGCGGAGGACGCACAGTAATTAAATATTTTGTAAAAAGTTTTAAATAAGAATTTAAAAATTAACAAAATATTTAATTTTATTGTAAAAAAAGTGAGGGGTGCGTTTTACTCTATTTTTATAAATAGCTGCCAATGAAATATTTTTAACATTTGATGTCAAGCACTCCACGTCACAATAGTTCCAGAAGTTATTGGAGATAAGGTTCATTAATTTAACAATACAACGTTAACTACAATACTTTCTATAGATGCACTTTCAGGATAGTTCTGGCCTCGCACTTAATTCTCCTCGTTCACGATGGTGAAGAAATCACCTTCTCGTGAAACTGTATAATATCACGAGTTATTTTCTGTTCTATTTCCAAACCTTTCTTTAACTCCTCATCGCTCATGATGATATCATACTGATTGTCTGCAGTTACGAACACGACTTTGTACTTGCGACTGTGGAGAAGGTTACCAATGACAAGCTGAAACGCATCAAACAACAATTTTATTCTCAAATTAGTTTATTATATAGGAGGATATTTAACAACTATAGAACCCGTGATTTTTAATACTCATGAACAACTCATTTAAATCGTGCGATGACATTTATAACAAAATACAAATAAACTGAACTGCTGATATCTTTAGAAAAAACAGAATGCAAGAGTTTAAAGAAAACCGAAAAGAATCATTTCAAACCAAACATGGAACAGGGAGAAGCACTTAAAACTTTTAACCCTGCAACTGTCAGACTGCTCAAATTAAGCACTCGTGGGGGCGTGGCCCTTGAAATATATAAACTTTGACAACTCTACTTGTAATGAATATTTTACCTAGTAAAAATCATCCAATCGCAATAAAACAAAAACCGTTGGAAAGGAAATGATTTAAACTTAAATTTTTGTATTTACAAGTTTTTTCTAATCAGATTTACATACGTATCATCATTTCAGTTTTGAGTTTTCTAAAAGCCATGTCATGCAAATGAATAAAGCCAAAAAAATGAATCATACCCTCCCTACAGCCCGTCCAGTAAGTTTTCTTAGTTAAACCTATATATCGTTGGATTATAACAATTTCCCCCATTTAAAACTTCCATTCAATTAAAATTAAAAATCGGACAAATAGGTGGGACAAATAGGTGGCATTTTGTAGACTCTTGCAATTGGTCAGTTTTCCAACCAATAAACAGCCTTACGTCATATCTGTATCATCCCAGTCTATTTTTAGATGTCTGTGTAGAGAATTATTCAAGCTAACATTTCGTGTGAACCACATATCTTTTGCGTCAATGGTTTGTCTTGTAACACCGTGGGAAAGACAGCTTTTTGACGTTCTCAAACCAACGATCAATTTCAAATCTAACAGTTTTCCCCCGTGCAACGTCATATCAGAGCTTCGTATACCAAGCATGAATGGGAAGTTTCTGTATTTGTCTTCACTTTTGATATTAAAATAATTCTAAGTCAAACACTTTTATGAAAAGATAATTTACTAGTATACAGTTCATTTCTTTGATTTATTCTCTACACTTTGTTATAATATTTAATTTTTGGCAAAGCATATATTAGTAAATTACGTTTCAAACTTGGCATACTTCTGATAGCAGTCTTGTAGTAGGAACATAAAAACTGGTGTTTTCAAAATAAGAAACTTGAAATTGAAAAATGTTTTTATACAATTCTATTTAGAACTAATTTACAAAACTTTTTTACGCTTATGAAAAAATTACAAAAAATGTTTACTACTTGTTATGTAGGCCTAAAGTTGAACTTTTATCTTTCGTAACTGAATATTTTTGTTTCTTGAGCTAATAACTTTTTACAATTTTACATCAATAAACTTTTTAATTGCATATATGAATTCTTTGAACCTTTCTCCACAAGAAAGGTATAGAACACTTTTGGATTGGTATACAATTACAGTAGAGTCCTGGTAATTCCAGCCACAAATAGCATTGAATGTGACCATGCATTGTGACACATTCTTGCTGCTTGAAGGATACTGATCTTTAAATTTGTTTTTTCCAATGAATCTGTCAAGAACGTTTGTACAATAAGTCACCGGTATAAATGCTTAACATTTTTTATTATGCCCTGATCCATTGGCTGTACAACTAAAGTCATGTTCGGGGAGAGGGAAAAAATAACCGTAACGTTGTTCATATAAGTGGGATAGAGTTATGCACAGTACAAGTGTCAATAAACAATATTGTTCTGTTCTGTTTACAAAAGGTCGAGATTTAACAACAGACAGAGATTGGACAGAGCATCAATGACAAACTACAGTATCGGTTCCTAGAGAATTCTCAGAAGGCAAAATTCTTGGAAACCGGTACCACGTCTAGAATTACAATACGTGTACAAACACTTAAGTCCAGCCCCCTTTCTACCAGACAGTGACCTATTTATCCAGCGATCCCTTTCACAGCACAAGATTTTATTTTTAGTGTTGAAAAGAAACTTTGAATTAAAGAAGTTGACTTCGAATTATCCGTAATTTTTTTACATTGATATCATATAAAGTTCAAGGGGCTGAACCGAAACTTCGAATTAACGGTAATTTTGAATTAAAGACGTTTGAATCATCCAAGTTCTACTGTATATACAAAAAATAACATCGAAACAAACTTTTCCCGGCACTTCCGTATCCCCCTGGCGTGACATTGCAGCTCGTAAACGTTGCAGTGTAGAAACAAAAAACTATTTATGATTTCTTTAGTAAGTTTCTATTTTCTACTGTGTATAAAATTACTGTTTTACCTCAGTGTTCAATACAAAATAGTGTATATTTAATAAAACTTTAATTTTTTCGGAGATACGAGGACTATAAATAGTAGTTTTATCTTAACCTCTACATATTCCGTGTGATTCGAGTTATTCACAATCCGAGGTACTCTCGGTCCCATTCAACTCGAAATATCGGCACTCTACTGTATATAGTTTGTTTATATAATATTTTTGAAAAATGCTTGCACACGCGCCGAAATGGCTGGGCGTTGTAAAACTTTGCATGGACATTTGTAGGGTTAATGTGTACCAAATTGCACACAAATGAAAATAATTCTCCCTACAGGCAAAATTCATTCAGATACTAGGATGGTAAAACCAAAATGTTTTTACTCAGCAGAAACAATTTCAAGATAAGACCTGGAAGTAGTACAGAAAAAGAAAATTACCAAGGAAAATTCCCGGAAGAATAAAGAAATCTTAATTATATTTCAAATTCGACTGGTTAGGTTAACACGGAAATTCAAAACTATAATCACATTAATAAGAAATAATTCGATCAAGCAACTGAACCTCTGACGTGAGTTGAGCGAATTTCCAAATTTAAGTTTATATGTTTTAAGGTTTCAACCATTTGGGAAGCGCTGAATAGCTGCCTATGTGTAAGAAATATACTAGTAGAATTTATTTGCACATCAGCCTCCAGCCTCGGCTCATGTGCTGCTTCGTTCTGCTCGCAGCGGAAACACTCTCTTGTAACCTATGGTGTTAATATATTAATTATATAAACTTAGCTTCTTCTGTTTTTCAGCCCCACGTTGGGCGCCATTTTTGTAACTTATGGTTACAAAAAATAAAAATATTAATTATATAAACTTAAACTGTTTAAAAAAAAATGGGTTTCGGAAAATTGTAAAAATAAAAAAAATTGTTCAAACTAAAATAAAATGTTATATGTGGATTATTCAGCAATTATTAACATCTCTCCTTCACTTCTTTTATTTATTCACCTTAATACACCAGAAATCTTCGTTCATAATATACCTTAAATCATCAAAGAATACCTCTTAGGCCTACTACCTTACCTCCATAAACAAAAATCACCATACATCATGTATCTCCTTAACTCCAACGTAGAATTATATCTTAATATCACCTTAAACTCCACTTTATGACTCAAAACCTCATATAAACTCACCTTATTCATAAAAATCTTAACATCACCTTCGTTTAACTCAAAAATAATAAAAAATAATAATAATAATAATAGTACTTATAACAATCCACATATAACTTAATTTATGCTCTGTTAGCATCTGTCTATCCATAATTATTAATTACTGTGAAATATTTATTGAATTAGTTTAACTTTCTCAGGGGTGAGTACCTGGCTGTTAAAGTACAAGCTAACTGGATGTACGTGGCTGAATAAAGAAATTCAAGACACCATGGCAGGACAACTATTCGTTTACTCTGACATAATTAAAGAATGATTATTTACAACAAGATATATCAACATTACAAAAAAAAAAAATTAAACAAACAAATCAATTAATTATATACAATTTATACAATGTGTTCTCAACCCTAGTCTAAACTATGACGCAATAAAAATCAAAAGAAGTTACTTGTTAGAATAATTAAAAATTTTATATCAGCAGACCGAAAAATGTATGTCCTATGGCCATTATTACTTACTGCGTTATTCGTTGCACTGTTTTTTACCTAGGATTTTTTAGTTATTCACTCAATTCACACAAAGTATCTCGAAGCTTAACGCGCATTTTCGTCATAGCACATGGTGACCTTTTATAACTTCACTTTTCAAGGAAAATACACGATGAATTTCATCTTCTAGGTTTGCACCAACTCCGAAGCACCTCCGCTTCACTTTAGAACAACATTTGTTGCCATCTCAAAGAAAATACCACATTTTCCAACGAATTTCACACCACCTGCAGCTAGTTATACAAACAGTCCACTACGCCATATTGGAGTTCTCTGGAACGTTCTACCTTGTTCCGTGCACTTTGTCACGTACGCATAACGTACAAAGCCTTCTCGATCAGTCTTGTTTCAACGCTTGTCATTTGTACTCTGTTATACTCGCTGATACATATTTTCAATTTCTCTCATGTGCTTATTTTTTAATCTCAATAGTTCTTTAAACTGTCCATTATGCAATTATTTAACTGTTTCTTTTCACCGTTCGCCTCAACCGCACTACTCGCTAAAACAATTTCTTACAATTTCACACACGTTACATACGTTTATTCATTAATATATATTTTAAGTCTGCTTTTATTTTACCTACTTATAGTCTGCTTATTCTTTATTTATTAAAAATGATTCTACTGTAACTATTTTGCGTCATAAAGGAATTTATATATATGCAAGAATTATAAATGTTTATTATTATATATATTGCGTCATTTTATTTATTTAGACCAAACCTCTATGCTTTAGACATTATGGGAAACTGCTGATTTATTTTTATCATGTAGCATCTCTGTTACATGGCTGTCAGTGTTACACTCTTTGCAAGATGCACCTCGACCTTGGGGCCTCACTTCGCTCGCAGAGGACAAACTCACTTTTAATGGTACTATTAGGGTAATGTTACGGTATTTTACGCTTTGATCGATTTTAAGAGAACAAGACTGGCTATTTAATCGTGTACAAAAATAAAATGAGCAGAATAATATCCTATATATACATATATATTTACAAAAACTCTAAACAAATTTTATTCTAGTACGAAAAATCAAAATCGTTTTACTTCTGGTCAAAATACGTGTTTTCAGTAGTTGGATTTTTTGGCTAACGAACTCGTCCGAGCGACAAAGAAAACCAACATGTGTACCAAATTGATTCTAAAATTGCAGCCATCATGGTGGGAACACATATATATAAAGTTTTTAATGACACCCAGAAACGTGTACTGGGGACCAAGATCGGTGCTCAATTTCTACTCCGACCTTGGGTCTTATCATAAGAGCCACTGCAATAACTCATCTTTCCTTTGGAAAATCGCAAAAAAAGGCTCACATTTTACGGGCGCATAATCAGAATGAACGGAAATTAAAGATAAAGTTAGGTCCATTAAAAAAATCACAGTGGTACGGGATGTAACTCGAGTGAAAAGAAAAGTTGAAATAAAGTTCAAACATCAGAAGAAAGAGCAAGTAGTCTGGTGTTTTCTAGCAATAGCGAAATGAAACTATCTCATACACTTGCAGCTCAAATACAATGCAATCTCTAAACAACACTTGAATACCCACCTTGTGTTTGTACTTATTCAACGCATATCTGGCTTTCTTTATCAGAATGTTTTCGTCGGTCTCCAGTTTGAACGAGACGACAAAAGCTCGAGGCACCCAGAGCGAGACCAAAGGTTCAAGTAATTTAGGAACCAGTTGAAATGATATTGTTGGAATTCCGTCGCCTGATTGTATCTTATGTGTAGGCTGAACAAAACAAAAAGAGACATTACTTTATTCTAATATTTCAACTATTTGGAATATAGTAAAACTTGGATAGTTCGAAGTTGAAAGGACCAGGGAAGAAATTGGAATTATACAAAAATTTGAATTGCATATGTTCACTCAAAAAGAGGTTACATGTACTATAAAAAAAATACTCCACATCAAAGACTTAACACAAATTTTATTTTACAAAATACTGAATATGTACAATATACAGCACAGTAAAACCCCGCTACAAACAGAGTTCAGAAAAAATATCAATTTTTTTAACATAAAAACAGGAGAAATTAAAAAGACGTTCGTGAAAAAAAGTACATTTATTGTAATAGAAATAATAGAAATAGAGAAACCTGTTACAGTGTTGTTGCCACCTGCCAGTTGCGTTCATCCGTTTTTCTCCTCCGTTTTCGCTATCTCGAACGAATTTTATTTTTTTTTCGATCTTTTTTCAAGAGAATACGGTACTAACGGACAGACTGCGGGATGACAAAACGGACAGTTTGAACAACCTATCCCTTCCCTTCCGTTTTTAAAAGAAAACAAAATCGTAACGCAACGGAAGGAAAAAAAACTACACTAAGGCGAGGTCAAGAACATTTGCCGCTTCTACATGTGATACGAGTTCAGTTTGAGCGTTCACCTCATCCTCGCTTTCTTCCGAGCCGATCAACGCTGTATAGAACTGACACTAACAGATGTCACCGCCCTAAATTTACGGCTCAACAAGTCAATATCTTATTGTTATATAAGAACAATCGTAACAAAATATCGAACTATCCAAAATAAAATTTGAATTATACACGATTTTTTACCATTGTTTTAAAGCAGAATTCTAGAGACCGGACAAAAAAATTCGAACTATCCAAAATTTTGAATTATAGAAGTTTGAGTTATCCAAGTTTGACTTTGATACCAATTTAACACTAGTTCAATTAATTTATTTCATTATTTTTAATTTGTAATAAATTACCTGCTTACACACTTCCTCAGCAAGCCCGTTTCAAATCCCGGTCTTGGTCCATGTTTTTTCACTTGTAATTTTATTTATTTATTTTGATTTTGATAAAAAGATGTAATATTAACTTATATTAAAGACCACTAAAGGATACCATTGCATGGCGGCCAATAGGATGGGCGCGCAGTGTTGCCACATCTTCTAATCTCGAACACTCCTGGTATTTACCGCTCGAAGCTTGAGCGCACAGTTTAAAGAATTATAAATGCGTCGAGTCAGCTGGGTTCAGTTAGAAGTGTAAGAAGAACGTGACAACGTCGCACTAAGGCTATTGGGGCGTTCAAGGTCTCAATGTACACAAGCCCGTCCCTCAATGGTATTCTTTCGTGGTCTTTACTGTAGTTGATTAGTAAACTACCCCCAAACCACAATGAAACTCTACATATACAATACCCCCAATGAATTACCTCGGCAACAGAGAATAATGGACTACCTCATATGGCTTTTGATTTTGCCATCGGACTAGTAAAAATATCCATTTTGTTGTATATAGTCATTTCCAAACACAATGTTTATACTAAACTGTACTATAATGTAAATAGATAAGGTTAAGTTTAGTTAAAATGCATTAACATGTGGGCCAGTATCAGCTATATGGTGAAACATGGAGCATTATTAGAAAAATAGCTGCACTATATAACCTAGAGAACTTTGTATCGTAGCAGAAGTTCGACCAATCAATTTTTAACCTTTCATAAACAAATGTTACATTTGTATAAGGCAGGTCATAGTGATATTCATATTTAAATGTGATAGTCATAATAATTCAACAAAACATACATTTTACCCTTTTTTCCAAATTTATGCTTCTTAAAATTTACTAGGGGCTCTGCCCCTGGACGCTTCGCGTCCCAACCTCGCCTCAGATGGCTGCTTCGCTTCGCTCGCAGTTGGAAAATTCGCTAAAGAATCTCGTTAAAAGCTTTGGCTCGTTTGTACATAGGTTTGTAAAATTATGAAACCAGGTTTAAATATATTAACAGTAATTACAAGATTAATTATAACCTCAAATACATGATTTAAAAACGTGAGAGGCTTTCATTACGATTTTAGTCCTAGTTCTACTACTATCTTCCTTCAACTAAAGTTTTGAAACCAGGCCTAAATATAGTAAAAATTATTGCAGGATTAACATAACCTCAATACTATATTTCAGAAATGAGCCAGGCTTATATTACAAAATTGACTATTAGAATTTATCCATCTTTGCCAAGTTTACCTTTTTTTTGACAAAATAAATTGTTAAATCAGGCCCAATCACTATAAATTAGCTTATTTTTTAACAATAATTAAAAACTATCCAATGGACAGCTGATAAAACAGTATAAATTGGCTTGTTTATAAACAGCTGTTTTAATCGCTTTATTTAATATTTCGTTGTTATTTTGTAACCAACATGGCAACCCATAAGACCTATGTTAAAATTTTTCAACTTTTAAATTAGATTTTCTCAAAAAATTGCGTTTTTACACGAAATACAACTATATGGGTGTACTTAATAATCAAAACTACACCTAAATACAAAATTTCTTTGAATTCGTTAGAGCCGTTTACGAGATCTGCGACAGAATTGCTCATTTAAAGTAATAGGATTTTACATTTTAGAATTACACTAAAATATATATATATTATTGTAAATACTTTGTTATACAGTAATTGAGCTCGTCACCACAACTCCCTTTGATATACTGTCACAATTATAACATCTTGTTTTGTAAGAAATACAACACAATGCAATAAATACAGTACAGTAATAACAACAGCTAACATCAGTTTTTAGTTGTGTTAAAATCAGTGTTGTGAACTCGTGGTAAAATGCCATTAAAAAGGAAGAAGATCGTTGTTACGTACAGTACTGTATTTTATTATAAAAATCTTAATTTTAGTTGTTCAGTTGTTGTAACACAAAATAAATAATTTTATTGTTTCTGTAATTTTCTACAAATTATTTGATTTTTCCTTAAAACTGTAGGCTTAATAATGGTAAAAAACACCAAAATTAGTTTATCCGGAAACTACCCCTCGGGGTAAGATTTGAACTTCAGCAAACGCTTTAATTTATTTTTAAAAACATTACCTTCCATTGTTCCTTTAAACTCTTTAGGAAGTTTGTTCATAAAAAGGACTACAATCTCAAACGGTAGCTTGTAGAATGCTTTTAATCAGTGCTGTTTGCCGTGGAAGTCATTTTTATAACGCGTATTGTATGTATGCACATCAGTGTTTTGAGTCACATAACTCTTATAATTGTAATGAAAAATTACTTCAAAACTATACCTACAGGTCAAAAAGTTAGATAAATAATTAAAAAAAGCTAGCTAGGTATAATAAAAAAGCTAAAAGGTCAAAATACCTAGCTTTTTACATGCATCTCTACAAGAATCACTCAGGCAGGAGCCGTAAAAAGCTAGCATGTATTGGTGTAAGTGGGGCTATGAAAATCTATCCCACAGCGGCCATTGAGGTATTTCTGAACCAGTTCCCTTGCACATACATGTACAGAGGGTCCTGATACAGCCTGCCTTGGAGCTGATGGAAACAACTACAAGCCAGGGGAATAGGTAGGGACCTACCAATATTGCAAGAGTGCCGAGGTTAAAGATAGATCTAATATTGTTGGGCGTTATAAGGACATAGAATTTTGAGAATTTTTTTAGGGTTGGTAATGTGGACCTTAATGAGGTGACTTTTAAGGGACCAGTAACAGATAACTGTGTGATCTTGTATGGCATACTAATGTCTCTAAAATTAACAGTGGATTCAGTACTAGGGTCTATGGGTCTACAGTCTATGGGCTCCTCTTAGCTATTGATCTTAGCATCTGAGAAATACTAAAAATAGGATTTAAAAAAACGAGGATATACTCTCGTACGCACAGCTGCTTTAAAGGCAACTAAATAATGTCCCTTTGAATCCAGGCAGTTGTGGGACTATTTCAAAGTAGTAAATGAGATAGCTAGGGTGAACGATGTTATCTTAAATTGGAATCTGAGCATACAGATACAAATAGCAATCAGGCGGACAATTACTTGGTAAGAGTTAGATTTAAGAGATCCCTCATTGGTCCTGAACTATTGAAGCTTGGAGAGAACAATGTTGGCCCGATCACTGGGATTTAGATCCTGGATTTAAGCAGGCAAATTTTCCAAGTCCAAAGCCGATAAACACCTATCTATTGGCAGGCAAGGACTACAGGGAATGGTTGCCACAACAAAATGGTATTGTGGATGCAGAGGACTCCGATCGTTTCTGCTCTTGTCAGAGTGTATCGGCAGAATACTTTCCTAGCACGAGATACACAGAAGTCGGAAGAGTGTTTATAAGCGTCAAGGAGTTTATGGGCAATGACAAAATGTATTAAAATAGTAATCAAATTGATATTAATAGAATATATCTAAGCCATCGCTTACCATCTTATCGGCAGGAATATAAAAGTCTGACACGGCAGCGGCCAAATAGAGTAAAGCTTGTTTTCCATGACCTGCAAGCTGTTGACACGCACCCCTCAGCAACCATAAATATTCGGAGAGGCTTGTAAACCCTATGCATAACAATCTGTCCTCAGATATAGCAGTTTTGTAGGCCTCAATGATGGGTAGCATACTGGGAACGCTCTCTTTTCTGACTAACAGATAGAAACTCAAATTAACAATTACTATCTTCGTAAACCATATAAATAAAGTAAGGAATGAATATTCTAAAATTATTAAGAAGGATGTAAGGGTTCAGAGTGAGCCAATAAAGTTTATCTTTAGTAAACAAAATTTCTAGAAAAGGTTAGGTGGGCATTAACCAAAAATCATTTTAATCTATAATTATTCCATTTAAAATTCTGCTGTTACACGCTTCCTCAGCAAGGGTTAAATTAATTAAATTACAAGAGAAAAAACATGGACCAAGACCGGGATTTGAACCCAGGACCTTTGCCTTTCCGGGGCAACACTTTACCACTGAGCTATCGTGATCCTGGTCGATGTTATCTCACTATTATCCCGCTAGTCTGAACTAA
>JAGFPH010008153.1:28578-39075 GCA_018207615.1 Philaenus spumarius
GATCCTGGTCGATGTTATCTCACTATTATCCCGCTAGTCTGAACTAATTGGGACCGAACACTGTTCGGTTTAGCGGAAATTCGGAATAGGCGGATTTCATGAATAATATCAATGTATTGACTTATGACTTGTTAAGGCGTAAATTAAGCTATACAGCGTTGATCAGCTCGGAGGAAAGCGAGGAGGAGGTGAAAGCTCAAACTGAACTCATATCACACGTAGATGCGGCAAATGCTCTTGACCTCATCTTAGTGTAGGTTTACATCATCCGTTTTTTTTCTTCCTTTGCGTTATGATTCTGTTTTATTCTAAGGATAGGGATAGGTTGTTCAAACTGTCCGTTTTGTCATCCCGCAGTCTGTCCTTTAGAACCACATCATTTTGAAAAAATATTAATTTTTGTTCGAGATAACAAAAACGGAGGAGAAAAACGGATGAACGCAACTGCCAGGTGGCAACAACACTACTAGTGCCTAGCTGTCGAATCTAATCCTTCCTTCTTTCTGAAGGACCCAGTATCCTTTTTACCGGATGCTTGTTGCGGTAACTTCCTTCCCGCAAAACGGATGGAAAACTTGAAGGAAACAAAACCAGCTTTCATTCCAATTTGGTTTCAGGCGTTTTCATCAAGCTAAGGCTCTATGTATATCTCTATTTAACTTATTGTATATATATTTTTACCGAACTCTGTTCGGAATGGGCAGATTTTTGGAATAGCAGGGTTCTGAATTGCTGAACTCTACTGTATTTTAATTTTTGTTAGTGCAATAAACACTCAAAATATTTCTCTTTTTAACGTGAGTGGTTTTGTTGATGATTTTAGTTTAACAAACACAAAGTAGAAATTAGGACGATGATGAGTGTTCGGAATGAATTCGATTGCAACATCAATTCTGTTCTGTTTTTCTGTTTGATCAGATTAGAGTTAGTTAAATTTTTCTGGACATAGTTTATCAGAATGCGATGTAAACACAATATTATATTCCAGAAAAGAGTTGGTTATTAAGAACTCATTCAGGTAACTTAAGCACTTATTGCCAACCTCCTTTCCATTTCCAACCTGTGCAAATCCCACAACTATTTCTGCACACCGTTAGAAGAACAGTTTTTCTTTTGTTTCATAAGAAACAGTCTGTAAAATAATTTGTCCACTTACAAATGTAGTAGTTTTTTAAAGTGTAACCAGTGCATTGATTTTTACTTTCTCCACCCTATACATAGTATATGGAGAAAGTATTGTTTTCGTAAAAATGTTTGAATTTGAGTTTTCAGTTGAATTATCTGTTTTGGTGCTCCCAGAACCCCAAAAAATTGTTTAGTGCAATTATCTGTGTTGGTGCTCCCTGAACCCAAAAATATTTTTAGTGGAATTTTTTGTTTTGGTGCTCCCTGAACCCAAAAAAGTGTTTTTAGAGTGGTGTCTGTCTGTCAGTCTGTCTGTATGTATACACGACCAGAGAGGACACTATTGGTCCGATTTTCATGAAATTTGGTATGTAGGTACTAAACCCTAATATCTCCAGGCGTTTTTTTTTATTGTTTTGAATTTTTAATTTTTAAGGGTAATTTACCCCTAAAAACCCATAAAAAACGACAAAAATGCAAATTTCTCAAAAACGGCTCTAACGATTTTGATCAAATTTTCAGTATTTATAGTGCTTAAGATGCCAAACAAAATGACACCACCCGCTTTTATCAAAACTTTGGCGTTTTATAATTATGGGGAAATGTTTAAAAATAAACAAGTTTGTGTTGTCAATCTAGCATCGGGGTAGCACCACGGTAGCGAGCATGGCCAGTAATTCAAAGGTCGCGCGATCGAATCCCACCTGGGACAATAATTTTTTTCATACGATTGACGTAGGTAGAATATTATTTTTTGTTTTGTTCTAAAAAGTAGTAAATAAAATGATTAAAAACAATATTATTTTGACTACAGTAAGTTGGGAGAAAGTTTGTGTCAGTTAACTGACACCGTTTATTATATCAGCTATCATTGCTTTCAAGAAGGAATAGATGTGTAGCCCAGCTCATAACGTATCAATTCACTTTTGACCTAACTTACACCTTTCTCTGTCACTCTCACAAAGTCTTATCTTCTATTTAGTTATTCCAAAACAGATGTGAAGTATGTTTATAGAAAAAAACATACTTTCGCTCTTGTGAAATACACATCGTACCAACATAGGCCTAAAGTACATACTACACTATCAAATTTCTTTGATCAAAGATTTTCCATCCAAGAAAATTGACGATTCTTTGATGAAATAATTCGTTCATCAAACTTTGATGAATCTTTGACATGTTGTAAACTTTGACAAAGATTTTCAAAAAAGAATAAGAATAAAGTAATAAAATATTAATATAGTAGACATTTTTTAGGTAACCTATCTATATGTTTTTTTTCAGTTTTCCTATATATTATGTTCCTTTCCTTTTATATTTATAATACGATGGCAAAATTGACATGGACTGTTGAAGCTATGAAAACTTTAATTTTACAAGAAAAAGAAGACTGCTTAATGCCTATAAAAACAGCGAAGTAAGGCAAAAACCTTCATCACAAAATAACAAATTACAAATGTTTTGCAGTGTGTAATATTGGGGTTGGTAGTATAAGCTTAGCCTATGTTTATGTTTTTTGTAAAACATTAAAGAGACTTTCATTATGTTTACTTTATTGTAAAAGTATATTTACAAGGCTTTTTAAGATTTGTTTTTGAAATCTTAAAACCAGTTGTAATATGAATCACGATCTTCCGACTGTAATTCTTTAATTAGTTAATAAATAATAATAATAAAAGAATAAACCGAAACATAACTAAAAAATATATCTAGTTAATAATCCAGCTGATCAAAGAAATTGGACACGTCTAAATATGTTTTCTTTGACAAATTTTTGTCAAAGATTTCATCCAAGATCTTTGATAAAAGTTTGACCAAATATTTGACCAATAACTTTGATAGTGTAATATGCCCATAATGAATAAAAGAACAGTGTTTTCAAACATGCCAATCCAAAAATATTGACCAAATCGTAATGTTTTTTATCTGTTGGTAAATACATTTTTTTACATAAAATAATTGTGAACTCTTATGTGTAAGTGTAACCATTCGCTAACAGTTTATCTGCTGGCAACAGACAGCAGGCCTAACTGAAGATTTTTAACTGTCACAGGCCACACACTATTCAGTTCTAATGACAGGCTTTGTCTGCAGATAATAACTGCAGGCCAACTGTACACTCACCTTACATTAACGGTTTTGTCAACAGTTGAGTTCAAAATTTATTGGTACCAGTAAATAAAACGCATACCGCAGATAAAAATTGAAGTAAAGTTAGTCATGTATCCAAATAAAAAGTTGCAGCTTTATTAATATTACTAACTAGGGAAGAAAGAAATGCTACTGGGTAAAAGATTGGCTACTTACCCAAAGCAGAATGTGTTTTATCTTTCTGCAACGGTTGATGGTAAGACGAAAAACTTTCTGCAAGTGCAGGCGTTTTAGTAATAAATCATAGTTTTTATAGTTGAATAAGTAAGCAGGTGTACCGGTAGTTTATTCGACTCGTCCCTTAGTAATCGTTAGTTGGTTGATACGGACGGACTAGTCGATTAACAACCGTAAGCATAATGATAGTCAGAATGTCATTTGAAATGGACCGACTAGAGAAACAGATCGACTAGTATACAAATGATAAGTATTTACGGCTAGAACAGAGATGATAAAATAGTGATAGTTGTACCAGTCGAGTTAAAATTTTCGTTTATGATATTGATGGGTCCATACCAAATTTTTCGATTCTCTATACCGATGCCCATCAACAAAAAACAACCCGTAATTCAACTAGGCCTAATTATTTGTAATAAATACAACCTCAGCGTATGTCCGCAAAAAAAAAAAAAAAAAAAACGATGCCCAAATACAATTTGTGCCAACTTTCTGAATCACCATTGTTGAAATATTATTTAAAATACAATGACGAATGTCCGCAAAAAGATACGACGTCCGAATATTATCAGCGTTAATTTTATAAAACGCCGGCAATAAAACGTAATTTAATATACAACAGGGTATGTCCATGAAAAAAACTATTCCCGAGAACGATAATTTGTTCTTGTTTTTATGAAATACCGGCGTTAAAACTTAATTTAAATTATAACGGCTAAGGTCAGAAAAAATGTTATTTAGATGACACTTGTAAAATATCGAAAAAGTGGAAATAAAATGTTGCTATTTGCAAGAATGAATAACAAGTAAAACAAAGACACTTCGTCAGGACTCTTACAAAAAACAAATCACGTGTAATGTAAATCCCAAAAATGCCCAAAATGTTTTACCCCACCTAAAACAAATAGAATTATTATACTTTAGTTACCAATCTATCAAATTTGTAACTTTTCGTCACAGTAGACACCCTAATTCTATAAATAGACACGATAAGAAACGAATCCATAAGTGGTTGACCTTGAAACTACTTTACTTTCCTGTGTACAAATAACTAAGCCTAAGCTTGAATACAAATAAAACAAGAGCCTTTCTTCATACATCAAATTAAGAAAGTTTTACATTTATTCCTATTGATATTTTTATTGTTAAATGCTGAATTGGGTTTAAATTTAAATATAGAGAATGTGATTACAAATACCGGAGATTACATTCAAAATACCGAGAACTGGCTAGTCCGACAATGATAATATAAACTGAGTATCTCTCAATATCTAGTTTCGAGTTCGGCTATCGATTTTTGATACTGACACCAAAGATAAAGTACCGGTATCGGTGGTATGGAGAATCGGTAACGAGAAACGACCCTTCCCTAGTTTTTGACCTGCAAAAAACGTTTATTCTATACGATATCTTTCTGCAGCCCTCACTTTCTTTCTGCGACAATGTCGCACCGTCGCTCGTTGTTCTGCTTTGGGGGGCTACTTGAACTTTAATATTTTATTTTTAATGTTTCTAAATTTATTTTTATCAGAAAATAATTATATCCTAAATTTATAAATTTTAAATTAAAATAATTTGTTATTTTGCTAAAACAAGAAAGAATTATAATTTTTAATTAGAATAAAAAAACTTATAAAATCAGATAAAGCATAATCATTTACAAAATCATTTTTTAAAGGCCTTGATTGTGTGTCGATGTAGTGAATTGCTGGTTGAGGTTGGACAGAATAATTGTACTGTCATTAAACTTGAAGGCATATTGGTAGCATTCAATTGAATTTTGTTTTGATTTTGCTTTCCATAAAGAAGGATTTTGCCGGTAAGTCTCTGTAAATACCGTCAAAAAAGTACAGATTTATCACTCATTTCATATGAAATACAAGTAAATCTGTCACAAAACTTTCTACGAGCGTAAAGATTTCAACTGCAAATCAGAACTAAGTTATTTGTCAACACACACAGTTAAACTGCATATCTCAGCCTGTCCGCGAACTGTGTGTCTGTGGCGAGATTTAACATCAGTTAATTGGCCTGCAGTCCGCGGACTGCAGATAAACTGTGTAGTGAATGATTACACTAAGCGTGTCATTGTTGTATTAAAAAAAAACTAAGTTAATTTCAGTAACAATTTTTACTACGAGTTAGGTCTAACTAATCACAATATTATTGGAAGCTTTAAAAAATGAATTTAGAGCTTTCTAGTAACGTAATTTATATGATTCCTAAAAATTTTAGGATAATTTCTGAAATTCAACAAAAATGAGCTTCCATTTTGTAATCAATTTAGTTTTTTTGACTGGCACTAGTATTTTTATTGTTAGTAAGTTTGAGTGATGTATAGCACGGAATTTGTAGCATGCAGCCTGACCTCGAGATGCGCAGTAGACTTAGAGTTAATTCGAGTGGTGGGGGGTCAGAGAAGCTCAGTCGATTACCGAGCTTTGAACGGAACACTTCGGTCTAGCTAGAAGAAATTGTACGGGTTTCCATTAACATTATTATCCGTGCACAAATCTATTTATTATTTAACTATCGCTGTTTATTATTGTTATTTAGCGTTGTTTATTTTGTATTGTTAATATTTGTGGTTAATAATATTAATAATAAATTTAATATATTTATTTTCAAAATAAAATATTTTTCTCAGTAACATTCCTGAAGTAAAAATGACAACATAGGCCTAGTTTTCGTTTACAGCACTAACTAAATTATTGAGGTCAGGTGATTTTCATATTCACTAAATTAATTGGAGCAGCTGATATCAAATCATCGCGTAATATTAATAGAAAAAATTTTAATACACTACTACCGATACTTTTACATGAATAAACAAACGTAGGCCTACTTATGTACTTTTGTAAATAATAAGTTATAAGTTTATTCATTTTACTTAATACTTGTAAAAAGTATCAAAATGTATTTGTTATTCTTATTTCCGCTAAGATGCTTGAAACATTTGTCTTCTTGTTTATCCGCCTTTCTTAGCTTTATAGCAAACAAAGCTTCTGAAGATGGGGTCTACCCGAAACGCGTCAAGCGAAAGTAAGACAAAGCTAAGAAAGGCGGATAAACAAGAAGACAAATGTATCAAAATGTAGTTTTTATTGTTACTCATGTTTATGTCTTTGTTTTAAAACAGTTATTATATCTATCGTTATAAGTTGTTTTAATGTTAATCATGAACAAGAAACAGGTCTGCAAGTGTTACCGACATCAGACAGACAAAAATTGAGATAAGGCTTGTTTCGGATTCTTTGGTGTATGAAACGCAAATAAACGAAAAATCACACTATTCTTAACAGTCTACAAACAAAACTCTTATTCTATTTATATATAGATATAAAAAGTCCCATATCTATACAGTATTTACATGTTGCAAGTAATACAAAACAAAGCCGTCACGACAACTTTGATAGTAGGCCTATAAGTATTAACTTGATTAATTAATTTTATAAGTAGAATGTAGTGTCCCTTCCCCTCCAGCGGACGGCATCCCCACTTGCCTATATTCTTCCCTCCCGCCGGCGCATCGTAAAGTTCATGCTAAAACTAATGAGCTATAACACTTCTGAAATATGAAACACAAAAAATAACGTTAATATATAAATAAAAAATTAAAAAATAACTAAAAGTTCTAATTTTGCAAGCACATACTTTGTATTCCTGATTCATTGTCAGCTGTAGTTGTGATTTCTAAAACATCTAAAAACGTTCTGCCTGAAAAATGTCTCACAAAAGGTTCCAGTGACTTTAACCTGAAACAAAAATTTCCGTTCAAGAATAATTACTTTTACACAGATGTGGCATGTCTGAAATACAGGGTTATTCTAAGTGATGGACCCATTTTTAAAAATTCGTATTTATTAAAGTACAAATAAAAAATTTACAATCTTTATACTATTGTTAAGAGGAAGTTTTTTTTCCATACATTATAAGTGTTCAATGTGGCCACCGTTAGCTGCACGGCATACATCTACGCGGTAGCCAAATGGAGATGGTTCCAGAAAAGGCCGGTATAGTTCGACAATAGGCCGCCATTTTGTGTCACTATTCAGTTGTGAATGAGATGGCTTCTGTGGAGCACAAGGTTTTCTGCGTTATTGAGTTGGCAAAAAGTGACTCACAAATTGTAGTGCAGCGTGCATTTTGTGCCAAATTCGGTATTGAACCACCAACTAGAAAAAACATTAGCAGTTGGTTTAACCAATTTCAACAGACTGGAAGTGTGTGTAAAGGAAAAAGCACAGGCCGACCGCGTGTGTCTGAGGATGATGTCAGACGGATTGAAGAAAGTTTTGTTCGCAGTCAAAGTAAGTCTACCAATAGAGCTAGTAGAGAACTTGGAATACCCCAACCAACTGTGTGAAAAGTTCTGAGACGGTGTTTGCTTTACAAGTCCTACCGATTACAACTTGTGTAGGCTCTCAAACCTAATGACAAAGAGAAGTGTATCGAATTTTGTGGTTATGTGCTAGAAATGATGGAGGATGACACGGAGGATTTTCCATAGAAAGATATTTTGCTGACCTAGCATTGTTTGTTTTGTGTTGTTTGCGAGCGTATTTTTAATTCAGTGTTAAATAGATTTACTATTTGTAAATGCAAGGTAAAACGGATTTGGAAGGTTTTCAATTTCTCATTCTTTTAGAGACGTGTACAGTAGAGCCCACTATTCCGAACAGAGTTCAGAAAAAATACAGATTTTATAAACTTAAAAACAGGAGAAATTAAAAAGACGTTGAAAAACGTACACTTAGTGTTACACAAAGAAGTTAAATAGAGACATACATAGAGCCAAAGCTTGATGAAAACGCCTGAAATCAAATTGGAATGAAAGCGGGTTACTTACAGTACATATCGGCTCCATTTATACAATTCTGTAGAATCATTTTTAATCACTGTTATACACAAAAATAACTAAATTACACACACTTAAGAAATAGTCAATGATTTTTTTCTGACAAAGAGCACAGAATTGACTTGAGGATGCAATGTTCCGTCATCGCCGCATGAACATAACGTAATTTGGTATTGATGAAGCATGTTGTTTGACGTACGGTAAGTGTAGGCTTACACCATCCTTCGTTGCGTTGCGTTTTAGTTAACGGACATTGACGACACATTAATCCCAATGGGCCCGTAGGAATTGTCCGGTTTTGTTTCCTTCACCCTTTCCATCTGTTTTGTGGGAAGGACGCTACCGCAACAAGCTTCCGGTCAAACAGATACCAGATCTGTCAGAAAGAATGAAGGATTAGATACAACAGCTAGACACTAGTAGTGTTGTTGCCACCTGCCAGTTGCGTTCATCCGTTTTTCTCCTCCGTTTTCGTTATCTCGAAGGAATTTTATTTTTTTCGATCTTTTTTCATGACAATGCGGTACTAACGGACAGACTGCGGGATGACAAAACGCACAGTTCGAACAACCTATCCATTCCCTTCTGTTTTTAGAATAAAACGGAATCGTAATGCAACGGAAGGAAAAAGAACGGATGGTGTAAACCTACACTAAGGTGAGGTCAAGAACATTTGCCCCGTGTCTACGTGCGTTATGAGTTCAGTTTGAGCGTTCACGAGCAGATCAACACTGTAGGCCTATAGAGCTGACACTAGGAATGCCCCCCCCCTCATATGATTTACACCTTAACACGTCAATACTATTCATGAAATCCGCCTATTCCGAAGTCCCATTAAACCGAACAATGTTCGGTCCCAATTAGTTCGGCAGGACTCTACTGTATTCACTCTTATTAGCCAAAACATTAAATGACAACATTGACCACAGCATTTAACAATCAAATCCAACATTATGAGATCAGTGTGCAAGCCCTGTTTACACGACTGCGAACTGTTTGCAATGTTATTTCTTAATATAGTGGGTGATTTTTAATTTAAATCAACAAACACTTAATTTAAGTGTTATGTGATACTTTGTGACTAAACTGGAAGCCATGCATATATGTACAAAGAGAGGTATTTTATTTTTAGGTGTTAAAATACTCTCCGAATGATCAAACCTGTATTATATAATTTTTGTTGACAAAAAATGTATTAAGTCATGTTTAGTAGGTACAGTGAAGTGCATTAGGCCTAATTAGAAAACAATGTAAAAAAGTACAACAAATTAAAACAAAGGCACTATAGGTTTTTTAGATTGAAGCAATTTTTCAACATTGATAAATATACATGTAAATCTACAAAACACGTTAGTTTTACTAAGGGCTAAAAGAGTTGACAATGTATTTTCATGGTCGAATATTTACACTATTTTTGGACCCCCCCTTCTGATGAGGTTATTCCATACACCCCCGAAAATCCCCGTTGTGACTAGCTCCATTAATTTACACTAAGTTTTAGCCCCCCCCCCCCCCCACTGGACAAATCCTGTGTGCGTCCCTGTGTATAGCCCACACATTTATTCCCCCTTCCATTATCAAACCTTTTATCTGTGGTCATCAACAGTGCCTTCAATAAAATTTATTATTGTATTGGTGTTCTTTTATAATTTTTTGTTTGTTAAGAGTAATTTCTAATTACTAGATATTGTTAGACTACTTCATCACTGTACTATTTTAACCAGTTGCCTGATGATGTTTAATGGCGAAAGATAATATGTGTAGCAATAAAGGAAAAATATTTTGTGAAACTGATTTTATTTAATAATTTCAGCCCTCAATCATTTTAGTTTTCTTTCCATGCATTCAGACTTAAAAATACATTTTCCGACTTTACCTGTATAGAAATATAACAGGATAACCAGACTTGAGAAAATATTCTGCAGATGCTGATCCTCTGGTACCAGCACTAAAGTTATCTACAAATCTAACAGTATTATGTTCCATTGGAACTGTGGTGCCTCCAGACTGAAAAATAATAATAATTTTAATTAATGGTGTTCACTGTCAAATTTGTATAAATAATTTAACAGTGGAAAAAGTAATACGGTAGAAAAATGCCAATTCTTTTAAACCGAGACTGGTCTATCATAACTAAAAATTGGGATTGTCTTCAATACACAAAGCATTGCGTGCTTCGCACGCCA
>JAGFPH010008153.1:39085-52142 GCA_018207615.1 Philaenus spumarius
GCGTGCTTCGCACGCCATTCCACATATTGGGATTGTCTTCAATACACGATGCATTGCGTGCTTCGCACGCCAAACCTCGTATTAGGGGTATTTTCAACACACAAAGCATTGCGTGCTTCGCACGCCAGCCCCACGGTAGAATCCACCACATTTTCTTTGAACCGGGTACTTCTATGGTATTTCACGTTTTGATCGATTTTGGGGGAACCAAGCGAGCTATAAGGTCGCGTAAAAAAACAAAATGTGCAGAATAACATCTTACATTTATATTTTTAGAAAAAACTCTAAAAAAAATTCATTCTCTTAGTAAAAATCTCAAAAAATAGTTACTTCCGGTCAAAAAACTTACTTCTGGTTGTTGGATTTTTTTGGCTAACGAACTCGTCCGAGCCACTTACACAACCAACACGTGTATCAAATTTGGACCAAATCGGACTTAAAATGCGACCGCTAGAGTGCGAACACATATATACATATATATATATATGAATTTTAATGACACCCCAAAACGTGTTCTGGGGACCATGATCGGTGCTCATTTGCTACTCCCGACCTTGGATCTCACCATAAGGGCCACTGCAATAGCTCATTTTTCCTATGGAAATTCGCTAATAATTTGGCTTCTAAACAGGAATGTAACCTTTAATACTTCTCGCAGGTAAGGTTCTAAGCAAAAATTTCTGTGTGTGAATCATAATTTTAGCCCTCTTGTAATCACCAGATAATATAAGGAATGATGCAATCACGATTATTTTAAATCCACCTCTTTATAGTTTCTACTAGTCTGCATTATGCTATTCGGTTTTATCAATAATATTCCGAAATAAAAACTTACCTGGATTAAAAATTCAAAAAAGTTTTATTTAAAAATGAAAGCCAGTAAAGAAAAACGTTTAAATTCAAGATAAAGGAATAATTTTTTAAGATTTTTATCATTTTGTTCACCAAACGCAGTGTTACAGTTGCTCTGCCAGATAGCCGATCATTCAATTCAATTTTATTTGTCTGTTGACAATTTTACATCTTGTTATAGACATCTCCACATATAAGATAATTAAACAGTACAACACAAAAACTATTTAAAAACTAACAATCAACACAATTTATACAGTATTCTGTACGTATTTCATCAGATTAATTACACACTCTTAAAATTATACTGAGCAAAGTAATTATATTTAACATAAAATAAAAGCAGTTACTACAAATAATTAAAAATTAATTTAAAACAAAGATTTACTACAATTTACTAACATGTAGGACAATAATGCAGTCCCTGAATAGGAAATCCCAAATATAAACAGAATCAACCAGATTTATCCCCCACACTCGACCTACCTACCACTTGTGGCTGAGGAATTCCTCCACCGAGTAAAAGGAGTTTGCCACCAAGAGTTGTCGAAGACTTCTCTTAAAGGCTTTCTGGTCTTGGATAATTTTAATTTTTGTTGGGAGTTTATTAATAAGTGTTACTCCTGCTTGAGAAGGAAGTTTTTTAGACTTTTCAAGTCTGTGCTGTCTTATCCGTAAGACATCTTCTTGCCTGGTATTGTGATTATGTACATCTTTACTTAATATTGGAATACATTTAAATTTTATGTAACAAATTGTTTGGAAGATATACAGGGGAGTGTGAGTATTTCCAACTTCTTAAAAGTACTTTTGCAGGATTCCAACTTTTGTAGACCTCCTACAAGCCTCACAGCTTTTTTTGCATTATAAATAGCCTTTGCACATTTTGAAATGACGAGTCTCCCCACAGTAAGACTCCGTAGTTAAGATGTGGGTAGAGCAGCCCGTAGTAGGCTTTTTTTAAAGTACCAAGGCTACCAAATGATTTCAGATTTCGTAACACAAAAATTCCTGAACACAACCTTCGACAAATGCTATCAATATGACTAGCCCAGCATAATTTACTGTCAACAATCATACCCAGTAACTTTGCTGACTGTGCCTCCTCGATTTTGGTCTCACCCAACATAAGGGATGGTCCAATATTATTATTTTGGTTTTTTAGTCTGAAATACATCAGACTGGTTTTCCTAGAATTAATCGATAAATTATTCTCAGCAAAGCACTGCCTTGTGACATTAGATTCTACAAATGACTTTAATTCCAAATTTTCTATGGAATCTGCTTGAAAGAGAAGAGTTGTGTCATCTGCATACTGTATTACCTTATCAACACTTGTTTGAGATGACAAGTCATTAACATGTAATAGAAACAATATAGGCCCAAGAACAGAGCCCTGTGGGACACCATAGTTCATTTGAGTCTGGCCAGAAAGTTTTCCTGCAGCTTCTACACAGTGTGACCTCCCAGTCAGACCCGGGTTTGGAGTTTGAACTTATAGTTATCTATAGACATCATCTGTTTCAACCTCAGATGTTTTTGTCTGAATTGTACAATATCTTATGTAATTGTAGAAGTAAGAATGTAATCTTTACTGGTGATATAAATATTGACATATTACGAGATGAGCCTTTAACAAGGGATTATTTGCTATTAATGAATGAGTTTGGTTTCCAATCTTTGGTTACAGAACCTACTAGAATAGCAAACAATTCATTTAGTTGTATTGATCATTTATTTTTTAGAGGGAAGGAAAATTTTATAACAGCTGTAAATATTAGTCATGTTAATTTGACAGATCATAGTTTGTTAAGTTTTGTTATTAACACCAAAAACAATAGAAATAGTGCTAATTATAGTGACAATAAAAAAAAAAATGCCCATTACATTAGTACCCGGATAGACTTTAATGCTTTAATTAAATTGTTGGAGGAAACAAACTGGAACTACTTATTCAATCAAAACTCTGCATCTGAAGCATTTAAATTGTTTGTGGATAGATTGCAAAATCTTATATTGAGTACTAAAGTAGAATTAAGTAAAAAACAAGAGTATGTGCCATTAAAGCCGTGGATGAATTGTGAGTTGTGCAGGCGAATAAACAAAAGGAACGAACTTTCGAAAAAATGTAGGAAACAGCCTTTGAACGATAGACTAAAAAGATATTTTATTTCTTATAAGAATAGACTATCTTACGATGTCAAAAGGGTAAAGGAAAAATATTATATTGAAAAATTGCAAAAGAAACAATCCGATGTGGGCGCTCAATGGAGGGTTGTAAATGAAATCTTGGGAAAAGAATCCGATAAAGTAGCTGTAGATAAATTAATAATAAGCCCGGGAGAATACATTACGGATCCTGTAGATATAGCTCAATATTTTAATTCTTATTTTGTCAATGTGCCACATACTATTAGAGACAGTATTCAGGCTCCTAACCATGATGATATTGACCAGAACATGTTTTCATTTCCTAGAAATTGTGGGTCATTTTTTCTAAATCCTGTTTCTGGAAAGGAAGTTGTAAATATAATAAATAAATTGCCTAACAAAAAATCTCCAGGTGTTGATTGCATAAACACAGCATTATTAAAAAAAATTGGTCCTACTATTGGAGATACTCTAGCAGCACTATATAATTTTTGTGTTGAAAAGGGAGAATTTCCTACAATACTAAAAACAGCCGTAGTCATACCAGTTTTTAAAAAGGGTGACAAGCGAGATCCAGAAAATTACAGGCCTATAGCACTTCTTTCTGTTTTTTCAAAGGTTTTTGAAAGAGCAATTAAATCGAGGCTTATATTGTTTCTTGATCATATACAATATTTTAGTTCCAATCAGTTTGGTTTTAGACAAAATCGAAGTACAGAGGACAGCCTAAATAGGCTTATGTCGCAGATATATAGTTCTGTAAACGGGGGACTAAAAACGGTTGGGCTTTTCATTGACATTAAAAAAGCATTTGATACAGTGGACCATATAGTTTTATTAAATAGATTATGGGAATTGGGCATAAGGGGAATTACATATGAACTGTTTAATAGTTATTTATTGAATCGTATACAATGTGTTAGAATAGGTAATAGTGTTAGTGAGGAGATGAAGGTCCAAAATGGGGTTCCTCAGGGTTCAGTTCTTGGTGCTTTGTTATTTGTTATATATATTAATAGTTTCTGTGAGGGTAATTTCAGGGGAGAGTTAACTGCTTTTGCAGATGACACTGCCTTCGTGTATAGTGGACCAAATCTTAGGGATGTAAAGAAGGATATTGTTCGGGATTTGCGCTGTATCAGGTGGTGGTTTGCGACGCATTACATGGTATTAAGTAAAAAGACTAAATATATAATTTTTGATTTGAAAAATGAAGTATCTTTTGAAAATGAAGTCAAGTATCATACACTGTCGTGCTCGTCTGATGTTCGTTGCGATTGTGAAACTATTGGCAGAGTCAATAGTCTAAAGTATCTGGGAGTAACGGTGGACTGTAAATTATGCTGGAAAGAACACGTTAAAGAACTAAATAAGAAACTTTGTCTGGTATTGAGAAAGATGTATTATTTGAGATCTTTTTGTAGCATTAAATTACTAAAAGTGGTATATCATGCACTTGCAAATTCTAAACTGAGATATGGACTGTTGGTGTGGGGTGGTACATACCTGAACACACTTATGCCTATAATTAATACTCAGAAACATATAATTAGATCAATTCTATTTAAATCAAAATTAGAACATTCCTTGCCCTTATTTAGGCAGTTGAATATTTTATCTTTGCGAAGGTTATATGTGTATATCATCCTAAATGCGGCTATAAAAGGAAAGATAGATATGCCGAAATCTAATATACAGAATACGCGTAGGGAGAGGTATTGTATATTACCCAGAGCCAAACTGACTGTGTTTCACAAATGTTTCATATACCAGGCACCTAAATTCTTTAATGCATTGCCAACTAACATAAAATCAATTTATGGGGTTAGACCTTTTTTGAAAAAATTGAAAACCTGGCTTCTTGAATTTGAGAATATTGAAGATCTTTTCTGTGCGCCTGTTTAGGTGCAAAACGATTGTTTTTCTCCGCTGTTTTGCTTAGTTGGAGGTAGTTACAGGCCTTAGCTGAGATCACAAAATGTTATATTTTAATATAAATAATGGTGGTAGCATTGACATCCTGTTCTACAAATAAATTTTTTGAAATTCGTGCTGGTAAACCCAAAAACTGGCTTCGCCAACAGGGTTACCTAATTCCTTGAGTTTTTGAAGCTTTCACAATTATTAAGTGTAGACAAAAATTGTATATAGTTTAATTCTCTTTGTATATATTATATTATTAGTGTTTAGTTATAAGTGATTAATTATATTATTACTGAGATGTATTTTTAGTTTCTTTTTATGTACGGTTTTCATTGTATATGTTATTGTGTTTTAGTTATAAGTGGAAAATTTTTATTATTATTGAGATATATTTTTGTTTCTTTTTATGTATGGTTGCATGTGCATTGTGTTAGTGCTGATATTATGTATGATATGCAAGGAATAAATTCTTTAATTCTTTAAAAATTCTTAAAAAAAAAAGGATTTAAGCCATGACCAATGAATGACCCCTAATTCCATACATTTCCAATTTATAAAAAAGTTTTTCATGATCGACACAATCAAATGCCTTGGAGAGATCCAAGAATACACCAACTACTTTTTTTTTGCATCTAGGGCCTCAACTACAGTATATAGTCAATAAGACTTGTTAAGACATCTATGGTTGATCTCCCTTTCCGGAAGCCAAACTGATTTCTGGATATGATATTGAACTTTTCCAGATAATTTATCAGTCTAACTAAAAACAATTTGTCAAAAATTTTGCTGAATGTTGGCAGCAAAGCTATGGGCCTGTATTGCCAACATCCTTCTTGTCACCACCTTTGAATAGGCTAATGGATAGATTTTCGATACTTTTAATTAGTTAGGAAAAACACCTTCAAGAAAAGAAGAGTTAACCAATTCCGATAGTGGCTCAATTAGTTCGTGTGAACATTTTTTTATGAGCCACGATGACACTCCATCCATATAATTAGTTTTTTTATTTCCTTATCACTTCAGCTACTCTCCACCAAGCACAGCTGTAGCAACGCCATCGATGACACAGAGCAACTGTGATTCACCAGCTTTGAAGGAGAATTCACCGTCAAAGGCTTTGCAACAGAGTTAAAAAAATAATTAAGAGAAGCAGCAACAGCCAATGGGTCTGACATTGATTCACCTTTTATATTCAACTCTATATCTGTTGGCTTAGTTTTCTGAATAGTATTAATAAATTGTCAGGATGTTTTTTATACATTTTCAGATTTTATTATCTGCTCATTAAAATAATGGGCTTTAGCAGCTTTTATTACTCTCCTATAAATTCTTTTATAGTTTGAAAATATATTCTAAATTCAATAGGCCTACTAGTTGAGGTTTTTATTATTTCACTATAAAAATGTAATTTACTTCTAGAAATCAATATTCCTGATGTTATCCATGGAACATTACGCTGTTGTTTATTACTAATACATTTTCTTTTAACAGGACATGCCATATCTAAATAAAATCTAACTGAACTTATAAAATATTCAAATTTTTTGTCTGTTGATTGCAAAGATTTTAACTGCATCTAGCTTACATTTTTTTTAAAGAAATTTAAGAAGTGTAGGCTAATATTTGGTGGGTCATAATCTCTAGTATATCTATAGCGGCTGCGCTCCCCCGCTTCTGGCATCCCCAAAAGAGTCACACCCTGTGCCCAGTGATCTGAAATACCTGATTGGATAATATCTACAATGATTTTATTGGTGGAATAATTCGATATGACATTGTCTATGGCTGTTGCCGAGGATCCCGTCACCCTGGTGGGTGAGTTCACCAGCCACTCGAGACCATAAGTGGCAAGTAGATCCCTCAATCTGGTCACGCTGCTACCCTTTTGTAACACATCTATATTAATATCCCCTACCAGAACAAATTTACATTTCTTCAAAAACAAATTACTGAAGAAGACTCTCCAGCTGACTAAAAAAGACATCTAGGTCACCGCTTGGAGCTCGATACATACCAAGATAGACAGTGCATTCATTACCCCAGAATAATTTGTAACCGGCTATCTCAAAATCAGTTTCTTTGCAAAACAAATTTAAAACTTGTTCACTCTCAGCAAGTTCCATTCCTGTCATCAATTGATGTGATGGCTCTTCGTGAATTCATCTTATTTTTCTCGGTTTTTTGTTTCCAAGCTTTCATATTATTTATGACCTCAAAAGGGTGGCCTATACTGAAGTTTTGCCACCATGTTCATAGGTTGGACCACTAGCCTACCTTACTTTCATAAGAAAAGCCCATCAGCTGCTATGATCTCGATACGGTGGTATATACTGTATTTTTCCCCAATGTGTGATTGCAAACTAAATGCTTAACTAGGTAAATCGATTAAGGCTTAGCCTATAACATATTAGTAAAAGTTAAGAACTTACCGTAACTAATACTATTTTTGAATTACTATGTTTTTTACAAAACAGGCATAGCTTTTGTTGATTGCTTTCAAAATCCTCAGGAGCTGGATATGAAGTATAAAATTCTTCCCAGTGTTCCATTGTCTTTTTCTTGAATTTTTGCCTGATTCAAAATGAATTTCGAAACTAGCCTATAAGTTTTTACTTAGATTTGTATGAGCTTAAAAATATTTAGGCCTAGTATAGGTTAATTTTCCATTACTAACATGTCTGGTATTTACAATCTTGCTACAGCTGCCTAACTTCCAAATACTTTTCCTAGAATCATTCGACACCAAAATAAATAATACATAACCAAAGATAGTAAAATAGTGTTTTATACTTGTGCACTACAAGATTAGATTACACGTTCCTGGTTCCCGTTGTTGGGTTGTTCCCTTTTCGCATATTTATCTTATCTGAATTAAATAAACTCAAGCATTCAGCTGTATGACTTTCAAAAGTTTCAAATCACAACAAAAAACAAAAATCAGCTGTTAATGTGTTAATTCCAGTCCCAGTGATAACATATGTGTCTACAGTGTCTCGCGACTAAACTTTTCCAGATCCAATTTTAATCACATGTCCAGGAGAATCTGTGAGTTTCTACCTGGTTTCTTCCTACCGCGAATTTAGCTGTTTTTGAAAAGATTTTTTCTTAGTGAAAATAAAATGTAGGCCTACGTTTTAAGTGTAATAAACGGTACCAGGAACTGGCACATACTTTCTCACAAACACATTTAAATTACTAAACAGATTCACTGTGACTTGTAGGGTGGGGTAGGAGAGTTTTTTTATTAAAGTTGGAGATTAACTAATAAATATTATTATTATTATCTAGAGAGAAAACTATTCGATCGATTTCGAAAAAATTTGCACCAAACACGTCAATTAGATCTTTATAGATGCACGTAAAAAGGTTTTGAATTTTTTTTTAAAACAACCCACTTTATGGCCAAAAACCCCCAAAAATCAGTTATTATTATTATTATTATTATTATTATTAGCTAAACGAGAATTTTTAGAAAGATGCGGGTTTTTGTATATGGTAGGGCACATTAAAGGCTACAAATAAGCCAAATTTTATCAAAATCGTTAGATCCGTTTTTTTATAAAAAAATAATAACTGATTTTTGGGGGGTTTTTTGGCCAAAAAGGGGGTTGTTTTTCAAAAATTTTCTAAACCTTTTTTCGTGCATCTATACAGGCCTACTGGACATGTCTGGTGCAAATTTGGTTGAAATCGATCGAATAGTTTTCTCTCTAGCTTTGTATATTTTTATTAAAGTAGGCGATTAACTAATAAATATTATTATTATTATCTAGAGAGAAAACTATTCTATCGATTTCGAACAAATTTGCACCAAACACGTCAATTAAGTCTTTATAGATGCACGTAAAAAGGTTTTGAAAAATTTTGAAAAACAACCCTCTTTATGGCCAAAAAAACCCCAAAAATCAGTTATTATTATTATTATTAGCTAAACGAGAATATTTAGAAAGATGCGGGTTTTCGTATATGGTAGGGCACATTAAAGGCTACAAATAAGCCAAATTTTATCAAAATCGTTAGATCTGTTTTTTTATAAAAAAATAATAACTGATTTTTGGGGGGTTTTTTGGCCAAAAAGGGGGTTGTTTTTCAAAAATTTTCTAAACCTTTTTTCGTGCATCTATACAGGCCTACTGGACATGTCTGGTGCAAATTTGGTTGAAATCGATCGAATAGATTTCTCTCTAGCTTTGTATACTTTTATTAAAGTAGGCGATTAACTAATAAATATTATTATTATTATCTAGAGAGAAAACTATTCGATCGATTTCGAACAAATTTGCACCAAACACGTCAATTAAGTCTTTATAGATGCACGTAAAAAGGTTTTGAAAAATTTTGAAAAACAACCCTCTTTATGGCCAAAAAAACCCCAAAAATCAGTTATTATTATTATTATTAGCTAAACGAGAATTTTTAGAAAGAGGCGGGTTTTTGTATATGGTAGGGCACATTAAAGGCTACAAATAAGCCAAATTTTATCAAAATCGTTAGAGCCGTTTTTTTATAAAAAAATAATAACTGATTTTTTGGGAGTTTTTTGGCCAAAAAGGGGGTTGTTTTTCAAAATTGTTCAAAACCCTTTTTCGTGCATCTATACAGGCATACTGGACATGTCTGGTGCACATTTGGTTGAAATCGATCGAATAGTTTCTCTCTAGCATTGTATACATACAGACATACATACAGACAGACATTTTGTAAAAAACACTTTTTTGGACTCGGGGGGTCCCAAAACGGATATTTCCACAAAAATCTCAACATCGATTTTTTTTGCGATCACTATACTTTCTCTATACTATAGTATAGTGAGAAAGTAAAAACTAAATTCAGATCCACAATAGTGTGTAAACTTTGGCGAAGCCTTGCAGCCATTTATGAAGGTTGTACCAGGTAAGTATTACTGAGATCTTTAAAGAAAAATTGATTCTTGTAAGAAATACTACACTAAAAAATTTTTTTTGTGATTCTGTTATAAAGGTTAACTCAAAATATCTTTCCTAAAATATCTTTTTTACCTCTCAATTTAATAATTAAAATAGTCAATCTTCTAGTGTAAATAATAATACAATCAGCAATAACAACAAATCCTATAGGTTTATGTAGTTCAAAATGCACTTTTGCCAAATAAAAATTCATCAATCCAATCAGTTGATCAACTAAAACAATTTTTAATTCATTGAAAACTCTTTGTTTTTGTCGTAGATATTATAAACCTTATTTATAATTAATAAGTAACATCATTTTTATCAATACTTTTAAAAAATTTTCTTGTATATTGAGAAAAAAACAATTTAAAGTAATTTCAAAATCTATAAATTTAAAAATGGAAAACCGATGATCTTGTTAAAAGACGATCATTACTAATTAATATAATGCTTAGCTCGTTACAATATAAGCAGGGCATTCATCACAGAAACTCATTTATTAAGAAAAAAAAACAAAACAATGGTGTGCTTAAGACCACACAGTAGAAGTGTAAACTTCTTTGGCGATATTACAAACATTATTTAACAGTGAACAGTTGATGCAACATTATTTATAATACGGTACTATATTTGCGAACTGAAGGAAAAGGTGTTATTAAAACATATTTATTAAGACATTAAAAAAAATGTTTTTACATGCTTTACTGTAAATCATAACATAACATCAGAACATAAAGTTCTGACAGAAATATGTTCAATTGTTAAACGCTTATGAACCGTCCTACGAACACAGTTCAATTTGGTTAAGGACAAAAATATTTATTTGAAATATTTAATTAAAGGGGTTTTAATCTGTTCAAGGGGATTTAGGTAAACCAAACACTTGGTTTCTAAGTTTGATTTTTGTATTTGTTTTATCAAAAACTTTACGGGAGAAATTGATTACCGGTACTTTTTATGGAATTGAAACCCCTATTGTATGAAACACTTGTAATGTAAGTTTTCTTGTACTTGGCTACTTTATTTAAGTACAGTTGGATGCTTGGAAAAACATTCGTGTAGGTCTATTTTGTTAAGAAATAAAATTATAACAATATTCTTACATTGTTCTTTATAAGAAGATTATATATTTAAAACCATTTTAGTGTTTCAGCCTAAATTATTTTCTTATCAGTGTCTTATTTACGTTCAGGAATGTACCTAGAAATTATTAACGCAGGCTTATTTTGTAATAAAGGAAAACGACATGCCAGGTAGATTGTTGCTATCATAAAAAATGCAATTAAAAGTAAATTGAACAAAATATGAACTGCATTTACAATTTCTCCTTTTAATGTTGTTAATAAAGTACGCTGATTGCGGATAGAGTGCGCCAGCATGCTGAAACCCAAGCAGTACGCGATAAACGAAAAGCAATTTCAATCATAGGCATGGAACACACATGGCATTTTCGAACCCCACAGATTATTCATCGTCGCCGTCATATCAACAGTGGTGTGAAGGAGAGTATTAGAGCATACACATTGGTCGGAAAAATAAACGATCGGTTTATTTACAGCTGACGGTAGCTGTGCAGCCGCTCGGTTTATTTTCGCCGAAACAATGACGAACGTGACCAAATATCCTCATTTTAGTATTTTTTCGTAAAATACTACCGTATCCTTCAGCCGCGTGTGCAGTTCGTCAAATGACAAAACCAACCTTCTGAAATAATTGAAAAATGTCTCTTCTTTGTTCCTCAAATCAGGAAACAAAGTGTGGAATGCTCCAAAATCTGATCTTCTTTTATTGATTGGATTAATCCAAATAAGTCTATTTTTTGCCTCCTCTTCAATCGGCGACGGAATAACAATAAAGCTAGAAGTTGCTCTCTGTTCGTATCAATAAAACATTAAAAGAAATACGAGTAATATATTACGTAACACATTTCATGATTGATGAACTAGACACTTCAGTTTAATGAATTCCATGAGGCTTTTAGACGGCGTCGGAAATTTCACCGCCCTGTGTGCACATTCTATTTTTTATGAACGGCGACGGTAACTTATTCGCAGCCGACAAAAAAAATACCGTGTGTGTTCCAGACTTAAAGTGCAAACAAATTCGACTAATATATATCGTACACATAGTCAGCTATTCATCGCTTTCGTGGGTAGAACAATTTCCCAAATAGTTGGTTGAAACCCTAAAACATATAAACTTAATTTTGTAAGTTCGCTCAACTCATGTCAGCGGTTCAGCTGAGTGGTCGAATTATTTTATCGTTAATTTTGTTGTGTTATTATTTTCTCTTCTCATCTTGTTCGTTTTGTTTTTCTCCATATTTGTTTTGCCTCTTGGCTTATTTCTTAACCGATTTTTACAAATTAGGTATTATTGGAAGGGGAAAATTGTTTAAAAACTTTTTTCTGTCTCATACAATTTTTATAAAACAAGTGGTTTTTTTTTTTTACCTATGTATTTGTTAAAATAAAAATTAAATGGCCGCCATTTTGAAAATAATAAAGATAATTTTAAAATATTTTATTCTTAAATACTACCTTTTAACCTGAACCCATTTACCGAGTTTTGTAACAATCGTAAAGATAACAATAAAAATTATTTTATAGAAAAAAAAAACAAAATGGCGTCTAGCTGCTAAACAAAGTGGAAATTGAAAAAATTGTATTCTTCATTTTCAGCTTAGAATCACACATAAAATATGAAAATGCATAGCCAGCCCAACCTTTTTGTAACACCCTGTATATATAGATTTAAAAAAATTAGTACATAATATGTTATTTTTAATTTGTAACAAGTTTTCTGCTTAAACACAAGTACAAGTGAGACTGCATACATGGTGTCATCGGGGTGGCTTAGTTGGCAGTGCGTTACCAGGAATCCGCTTCCTTAAAAACTCATTTTTTGGACATTTAAAAAAAAAATTTACTATTTATTTTTGAAGTACAAGTTCTTAGAAGTAGGTGTTTGAAATTTCAAGAAGTTTTGGTTATTATTTTTATGCACTTTTGCTTGTTTTAGTAAAAAAAGCGACAGGTGAAATTTTGTTTTTTTCGCATAACCGCTTGTATTGAAGCTCTTTCAAATGTGATACTGTTCTTATTAGCGAATTTCCATAGGAAAAATGAGCTATTGCAGTGGCCCTTATGGTGAGATCCAAGGTCGGGAGTAGCAAATGAGCACCGATCATGGTCCCCAGAACA
>JAGFPH010008154.1:23886-51825 GCA_018207615.1 Philaenus spumarius
AGCCTACAATCGCAAAAAAGTTCTTTGGGGTTTTTTATTTACTACGCAAAAAATGTTTAAGTTACTGGTTTCCTAACGATACAATGTTAATCTAACCCTAAATCTCTTTACTTTATTATTTAAAATTCAAAAATTCAACTTTTATTACTTTAAAAGGCGTGAAAACTCTCACCCTTTTATCTTAAATTAATTTTACTTTTTGTTCCCTTTTTTACACAGAACTATTCATTCTCTAATAACTCTTGTGAGTGGAAACCTTTGATTTTAATTATTTCTCCCTTTTTAGGGTGTGTGAAATTTGACACTTGAGCTAACGTTTTTATTTTCAATAATTTGACTTTTTCTTATTTAACCTTTTATTTTTGTCTACTTATGTAGATTCCAAAAATGTCTGACTTTTTCAGTTTCGAGTTAAATTGAACTTTTCCCTTAACTTTAACCCCTGTTTACTTTGGTAGCGTTACTTTTACGATTTGAAATTCACACGGCCGTAACTCACGCGTTTAGCGCTACGTATTAAACCATGAAAATTACAAATGCATAAAATTCCTGGATTCCTTTATTCCCCTAAAACTCAGCTACTTTCAGGCTAAGTCAGATTTCCTTTCTTGACGTGTTTTAGATCAAGGTTCATCTTGGGAGATAAGCCTTGCTCTGATTTAACTTGTATTTTTGACTAACAATTGACACTCACCGAAGTCCGGCCTTGGAAACATCGAATTTTATAATTTAATATAAAAACCGATTTTTCCCGCCTTACAACGGCTAATATCCGTTGTAGTATAGATAAGCAATCATTAAAAAAAAAAAATAGCCTAAGATTTAGTTTGTAGGAATCCTTCAGTGTTTTTTTTTGTTTTTTTAATATATATATAAAAATTACATTATTAGTAGCAATTATTGGAAATATGTATGCAATTACTGCTGTGATAGAACAAAATATATATACTGTTCATATGTACGTTTACTTAATTATTATACTAAATGGATTTTAATAGATTAACAGATAACAGCTTAAAAATTATTATAATTCCGATTAGTAGTGCTGAAATAATATTAATAATATGTATTTAAAAAACACGGTAACAGTTTGGCATAGTATAATATTTTTGGATTTCTGAGTTTACAAACGATAGAAAATTAAATTATTAATGAACAGTGTAATTATATTCCTTACAAATAACAATAAAAGAAAACATCAAGTAATACAAATTATAATAAATATGATTATAAATACATTTTAAGATAACACATTTATTATACAACAACTGTGCATTTATTATACAGCAAGTTATAAAACTCCTGCATAGAGTAGTTCTTAAAACTAATTAACACAAAGAAAGCGAGATGCTTACAATTATTATTATCAAAACAGAAAATATTCCACATTTTGCATAATTTTATTTTATAAATAAGTAATAGATAGGTAATTGTTAAAAACTCTCAGTTTGAATTAATCCATGTTTGAACTTAAAATCATCATCTGTTGGAAGAGGTTGAGCAAAATCTGCACTGTGATCCCCGTTACTCGCCTTTGCGCCTGCTAAACACGCGATACCGCGTGAGGAAATGACTGTATACGGCCAGGCTCCAGGGACCATCTCGTGCCTCGCGGACAGTAGTAAGAGATAATCAGTATGTCACCAGTACTCTGATGCAGTTTATGTACCTTTCTGAAAATGAACTTGCTTTGTAAAATTTTTTGTACAAACATGGCATTTCGCAAAAGTAGAAAAAGTGTCTGGAGTGCGGAAATGTTATGGTTTTACATACTAGAAACATACTGGGACTAGAGACTAACTTCATGCATTTTGTTTTTTAAGGGTGAATTTCTTTTTCCGGGCCTTGAAACATGTTAATTCATAGTTAGAATACATAAATACGAAACATATCTCAATGTGGGAAGGTTTGCTTCTGACAAAGTAATAGTTAACAATTACCGACTGTTGTTGTAAGACATCGGGAATATCACATTAATGTGTATTTTGTAAAATAATTATTAATATATCCTCCCCAGATGAAACCACCCTTCATCTAAAAAAATGTGATGTCAAGGATATTTGCGGAATTTGGATCAATAAAAAGTTTAAACCATTGACAACTTTTAACATAATCAGATCATGTACACACAGTAGATTGAAGGGCAAAACATTTTTTTTTTAGTGCAGTAGAATACCCGATTTTATGCTGTAAAGCTAACATAGGCATTGATTTTGATAGAATTTGTGTCATAATGTCCAGAATATTAAGTAGCTTCTGTTTGTTTGACATTTTTTATATGAGTTCAAACTGCATTCAGTTTACAAGCAGGAGTTTTTGGAAACTTTTCAGAAATTTATGCTTCACTATATCGGAATACTTGTCGTCTCCATGAAAAATATTTTCTACTAAAAAAATGGTTCTTTAATGAAGAACCATTACGTTTCAATCATGACAACTCAACTACTAGTGTTTTAATTTATTAGTATTTAGCAATGCACCCAACTAGCAGATAGGGCAACCAACCTAATGCTGGAATGACAGAAAGCACCATATAATTGTAAAGGTTACTTGCACAGTGACTTTCTGAACACAGGCTTGAGTTTTATAAATTTACCTAATTTTGGTTGTGATAAATTTAAATATACTGATAGGAACTTGGTAGGCTCAGATTTGTTTATATGGAGAGTTTATTGCTATGGAGAGTAATAGAGACAAGACCTTGATCTAGCAAGCTTTTGGTTATGTTGCAATATTCAAAGAAATACTTAACATGAATTCAAAAAGCTTTCTATTTAAGCAAAGGAAAAAGCTTTAAATTGTTAACCCAGATTTCCCACATCGGATACCAAAGCCCTAAATACAAAATGACAATTTGAAAATACCTAATACTTGATTATGTTTATATGTTGCTTTGGACAGCATTTTAAACACTTGTTTTAAATGATTGTTCTATTACACACAGGACGATCGTTTATGAGCGTCTTATTACAGATAGATCTAATAACGGATCAAGAAAAAGCAGATAATAAAAAACTCAAGACAAGAATAAATAAGATGTAGAAATCGCCTTTGACAACATATAAAATACCTAAAGGGATCTTCATGTCATCCATTGTTCTTTTTAGCGAATTTCCATAGGAAAAATGAGCTATTGCAGTGGCCCTTATGGTGAGACCCAAGGTCGGGAGTAGCAAATGAGCACTAATCATGGTCTCCAGAACACGTTTTGGGGTGTCATTAAAAATCATATATATGTATATATTTATGTATGTATGTGTGCGCACTCTAACGGACGCAATTTACATCCGATTTGGACAAAATTTGGTACACACATTGGGTTTCAAAGTCGCTTGAACTGGTAGGTTAGCCAAAAAAATTTACCGGAAGTAGACCAACTTTTTGACCGGAAGTAACTTTATGTATATATGTGTGCGCACTCTAACGGACGCATTTTATGTCCGATTTGGTCTAAATTTGGTTGACACGTTGGTTGTCTAAGTCACTTGACGAGTTCGTTAGCCAAAAAAATTGACCGGAAGTAGACCACATTTTTGACCGGAAGTACCATTATATAGAAGTGCTCACTCTAACGGACCCATTTTATGTCCGATTTGGTCCAAATTTGGTACACAGGTTGGTTTTTTAAGACGCTTGGACGAGTTCGTTAGCCAAAAAAATTGACCGGAAGTAGACCACATTTTTGACCGGAAGTATCATGTATAAGATTGTGCGCACTCTAACGGACACATTTTTTGTCCGATTTGGTCCAAATTTAGTACACAGGTTGGTTTTCTAAGTCTTTTGGACGAGTTCGTTAGCCAAAAAAATTTACCGGAAGTAGACCAAATTTTTTACCAGAAGTAACAATTTTTTGTACTAGAATAATTTTTTTTTAAAAAATAGACATACAAAATAATTCTGCACTTTTTGTTTATTTACGCGACCTTATAGCCCATCTGGTTCCCCCAAAAACAATCAAAACGTAAAATACCGTAAAAGTACCAGTATTAAATCCACGGCTTTTACCGTGGTGACTGATGGCAATATATTTGGTACATGCTGGCAGCACCTTCGTGAGTACATCAATTTCCCAAATAGTTGTTTGAAACCCAAAAACATATATACATTTAATTTTGGAAAGTCGCTCAACTCACGTCAGCGGTTCAGCTGCGTGGTCGAATTATCTTACTTTGAAGTAACTACAGATGTACTTGCGACTAACTCCTCAGACAAAAGCCGTATAAATGGTTAGGCATTGTTAAATATTCATGACATTACTACAAGACCAGCAGATACGTCACAAATATTCTCAACAAGGCTCTTAAAGTTATAATTTAGATTCTTTAAAATCATTTTGTTACAGTTTAAACCCTTAACAGAACTTTAAAAGGGTTGTATTTCAATAATAATTTTAGAATCAAATATAAAAAGATCAAATGTATCATTTAAATAGTAAGGTAAACAGCTTAAATTGTTGTCCGAAAAATCACTTAAATCCTTTGAAATTTTGATATAAGTTATAGTTTTATTCCATCAAAAGATTCTGGCTTCGCTACTGCTTGCGGTGAGACACAATCATAATACTAAGTCAGCCAAAAGCTACCTGTATCATAACAAGCACAATGAAGACCATAATGTGAGCGCTCCTCGTTCCCTACTTCCGTTATAATAGCTTCCTGCCAAACAGCGTCGAAAGAAAAATCAAACTCCAAGCCAAACAGTGTTGAAACAATTTTCAAGCTCCCCCCAAACAATGTTGAAACAATTTTCAAGCTCTCCCCAAACAACGTTGAAACAATTTTCAAGCTTTCCGTCAATCAAATCAGCGATGAAAGAAATGAACTATTTTATTTCGCACCAAGACTGAGGTGTGAAGCACTGAGCATTCTCCTTTGGCGGGATTGCATTCATATCAATTCTTTTTTCGGCTGTGGAGGTTTTCTTGCAGGCAAATTTTTACTACAGAGTTGTTTTTGAGATATATCACATCTTTTTGTATTAGTAGTTTTATGGTTATTTCTGACACCATCAACTATACCATGAAGGAGAAAGAGGAAAACTCCAGTGCAAAATAGTTTAACTGAACTGAAATGATGGGCGAATATGTGACCTCATTTCCCAATTGCTCTATTTGCTTACAAAATTACTGGGTATTTTTGCATTATGAACAAAAAAATCTTTTAAGAAATAATAAACCATTGTCTAATCATTTTCAGCGTTTTGACTCGTCAGTAAATAACTCGTCTTCTACTGAACATAGCCTATCGGGTGTAAATTTTAAAAACTTTTTCAGGGGTCCTCAAACTGCACTACCTTGGAGCATATCGAATGTGTGTGCAAAATATAAGCTCGTCTGTTATTTCTGTAAGACTGTGGCCCCGTCGAAAACAAGAAGTAGAAACATTTTTAAAACAGTGATTTTCAAACATTCAAAACTTTGGTGATCCCAAGAGTTAAAATTTGGTACTTCAGGGTGTACTTCGAAAATGGGTGTACGAAAAATCAATACCAGTGACCCCCCCGAGTAAGGGGCGTGGGGTGAAAACCTGTACCCCCATTTTTTTGGGGGCCAAATTGCCCAAAAGGCACTTTGTTGTTGTATAACGAATGTGTGTGCAAAATCTAAGCTCGATCTGTTATATTTGTGAGGCTGTAGCCCTGTCAAAGAACAAGAAGTAGAAAAACGTAAAAAATAACGATTTTAATACTTTCATAGCTCCGTGATCTGACGGTACCCAAAAATAAAATTTGGTACATGTTCTCAGGGGACCCTCGAGAATTGGGTGTACAAAAATCCAACGTTATCCACAGGGGGTCGAGGTAGGGGAGGGTGAAAAACCGTACTTGTTCTGTCGCGTAAACAGTGTTCTTGGTCGCTTGTCTCGAGTGCGGTTTTCTTGCCAGGCGGGATGCTCCCGTGTTCCTAGATCCATTGCTTTATTTGAAAAAATGCAGGAAAATAGTTTTTTTACTAATTCTCTTCCACAATCTTACTACAAATTGTGTGAAGAAGACTAGAGGCTCAACTCGGCCTCATTACGAATATGCTTACAAAATTAAGAGATTGAAATTGTAAATGGTTTATCCAATATATTTAAAAAAACCTTTAATTTGAAAATGACCATTATAAATTTCAATAAGAGTGCCTGCTAAGTGCTTTGGTAGGATCTTTTATTTGCACTTAATACGTCTATGTCTTAATCAGCAGATAGAAATTGATTTCTTGGATTAATGAACTAATTAATTAACTAAACATTATATTCAAACCATTTTAATTGTATTTTATTTTACACATTTATAAAATAATAGGTTACTGAAAAAATTGGTTAGTATATATTCATTAATTATTCATTTTTACACTAAAACTTACATTGATTACCTATTTAAAAAATACATTATCAGTTATAATGCTGATGGATCATGAATTAAAAAGTGTAGAACTTATAAAAAAATACAATTCAGAACTTTTCCCAAATTCATTTAAGAAGTCCATTTTAGGCAACGTGTATCAAGATGTGTACCTAAACACTTAACACAACAATATCGGGTTCCACAAGGAATACAAGTGTAATTGCTAGGGAAACCACAAACTGAACAAAAATGTCTTTCTGGATATTGTGAAGGCATTGCTTGTGCTGACATGTAGTTTGGTGCATCAGGATGGAAGGTGCGGTCTTCTTCCACAAGTTGTGTCAACGTTTTACGAAATCTGAAATCATAGATTTATGTACAATGGTAGAGATTAATATAAATATTTTTTATGGGATTATGCCTGTTGTTTCATTGTTTTAAAAGTACAACAGAATCCTCACCATCCAAAGTGAAATGTTGCTACACAGGAAAATAATAAAAACAGAAAATAAAAAGGGTAAGTTTTTTATTATATTTCTGAAAAATTTACAAGGGATCAAACACCATATACAATTTGTTATGCTAAATAACTTTTAACAAACTATTTTTATGCAATTTAATAAAGTTGTAAAACTATGAGAGATACAAATGTGATGCAAAATATTATTGTTATACCATATTAGTTTTTTTAAAGATATAATATGTAGTATTATTATATGAAAAAATTCAACAATAAAACTATTACGTTTTTCTTAATTAAACTGTAATTAATTATAATGCATAATATAGAAAAGTGTAAAATACCTTCATACTCTTTAGTAAACTCATTTTTGGAAATGAAGGAAAGTTAATTACAAAATATAGTTTTAGTTTATAACAACTATGGATTACCCATAATTATGTAAGTTATGTAATAAAACATAGGTTACAAGTAAATTACCTATGTAAAGTAAAGCGACTTGCATCACATGTGTCCCTTGGCTTTTAAGCTAAGCAGCTCTTCTACGAAGTAGTTTTTTTTTTTTGCCGCTAGATAGACTTACAGTTATATTCCTAGGCTACAAACATTTTAAAGTGTTAAAGAGCCAGTTTCTGCACTTAACTCTATTATTAAAAAAATGTCATTTGCACCCCTTGGCTTCTCAGCCCTTCATATTATTTCCTAGTATTTTTTATTGACTACACATTCCTCATCTATTTTAATTAAATTTAATAATCCCAACAACCTATTTTAGTTACATTTACCGGAGGTAATTTGCTTATTTTTAAAGTTAATCTTGATATTAGTTTAAACAGCAGATTTTGGCCAACTGTTGTTACCTGTAGTTTAAATTCTATTTAAATTTACCATGACTGATAAAACAGCCCTCCAGCATGTTCAAATATTGAGATTTAGCTGAAATTGCTGATTTTTAAATTAATATATACATTTCAAAAGAGACAAAACAAAAAATCTGATATTTTTTCAAAATATTCTTCCAGTAGGTAACTAGTAATAACATATACCATTTTGTCAATGCGATTTAACTACAAATTGTATTGAAAGGTTTTATTTTTTGAAAAACCGCAATTTACACAGCAGGTAAAAATAAGTAGTTTAGCAATTGAAAATGATGGTACCCTACTAAATTTTAATAATAATTTTAACACAATTTTGTTATACTGTATATACAATGTACAAAAAGTTATTTGATGAAGAAGCTGTTGCAACAAAAACATTGCAAATAAAACTAGGTCTACATTTTGTATTACATTTTATTGCAGTTTGGATATATTTGTATAATTCTTATAAGAAAACTGTATTGTACAAGTAAGATGTTTGTCTATGATGTAGCTAGTCTTGATTGTAAGTTCCAATAGCGATAATTACCTTAAAACATTTATCACTTAGCGTTCTTTTAAACAAAATGGCTGCTAGAAGCCACAAGATAAACATGTGACAAAATTGTCACTTCATATATAAAAACAGACAATTTTTTATAAAATAAAATAATTTAGCAAAAAATAATTGTATTAATAGAGGGCTATGCCCCTGCATGCTTCGCTCACAAACCCCGCAGTGACTTACAGTCTTTGTTCGCTTTACATCTACATTTATGGCAAAACAAATGCAAACAGATTGTTGTATACTCTGATATTTTCATGGAAATAACAATTATTTAAGACATAGGAACTTGGATCAAGCTAGGGTGGGTGAAGGGTGTGTAAATATATGTTATTAAAAGATACAAATTAATTACTGACCTCTGTTTATAATATTCTGCACTTTTTGCTTTCTTTTTTCGGCCTCTAGATTCCAGCGTTTCTTGAAATTTAGGTACTTTTTTACTCATAACTGAAAAAAATCAATTATTACAGTCGTTTTTATTTCAGATTAAGTACATTATAATTTTAGCTGCAGTACCTTCTTAAATATTGGGGTACTAAGTTAAACAAATCTTAGAAATTATCTTGAAAATCAAAAATAAATATCTTGGTGGGGAGGGGGGTTGATATCCTTAAATAAAGCCATTCTGATGCCCCATATAATTTTTTTTGGAGGCACCACTCCAAAATGCACAATACAAAAAATATTTTAGGTTTCTGATTATTGGAACATAAACAGGCTGTATAACTAAGTTAAATTTCATTATGAATCCTTCATCCATTCTGGAAAAACGACCTTGATAAAACATCTAAGTGATTCTATAAGAGTTAAGTTTTTTCCTTAAGATATAGAATGTTAAAAATAATAGTAAAAAGTGATGTGTGTGGGTAATGGAATGATATACTATCAGAACTATTTGTAAAATTTAAAAACAAGATGTAGAAGGAAGCGATGCAGAAGTGAGGAGAACAGAAATAAAGATGGTGTGTGAATGTCCAACGTTATTAAAAAATAGATTTACAGATTCTACTCAATATGAGTCTAAATAAATAAAAACTTACATTATGAGAAAATCATAAAACACAATTGTTAATCAGTTCAAGATGTGGATTACGGGACATGAAAAAGATGTGGCCCTGGCATGGAGGGGCGTCATGTTAACGGTGCCTAACAAAACAAACATTTTATGTTACTAAAGACGGAGGAAAACAAATATTAGAATTAAAGTATCCCACATCGTTAGACTGTAAAAAGTTAACAATCCATATAACATCACTGATCCATTTGGCACCATAAAGAAAAATCATTGGCAATTTTATAAAGCTTTCATTTAAAGATGTAAAAAATAAGAAAGGGAACATTTTGAAATTAAAGTGCTACTAATTGTTTTACTTTACTGATACTGATGGAGGCTTTAGTTATAAATCTGAGTCAGATCCAAAAATATGTGAAATAAAATACAAATATTATTTTATGTTTAGCATCCTAATAAATCTCAGTACTAGATTGAAAACATAGAAAATCCTAAAATTCTTAGGTCTGAGAGAGCTGAGCAGTGACGAAACCTAATTATCGACGATGCACAACTGCAGCTGGGTGTGTAGGTGCTAAGGCTTACATTTTGTTCTCTACTTAGTAATGTAAACAAATTTAATAATTTTACCTTGTACTACTAAAAATTTACAATGACATTAAATCGAGCAACTGTGTTCCTGCAACGAATGGTTTAAGTATTTTTCTGAGTAAAAACAGTTCTTGATCAAAAGTTTTCAGCCATTAGTAGTATTGTGGTTAATATTATTTTAAAATTGCATATCAGAATTTGTGGTTTCATGATCTCCATTTTCAAGGTCGATGTTGTCCGAGTCATATTTCATATTTATTAATCCAAAATGTTTACATAGAATAAAACATATATAAAGAATTACACATGCTAAACCAGTAAACCCTACAGAGGTATCAAGCTACCTGTGCGTAGGATTGGACAAAAATCTTAAGAACTAAGTAAAATCATACAAAAGAAAATGAAACACCAATATACAACCATCCTCTTAAAAGTTATTAAATTAAAATTTATAAAATTTTCACATTTAACCATGTATTGAAGAAAGAAGTAATACAACTTTCTTGTTTTTAGATTTGTAAGAAACTAGCTTTTTTCATTTCCATAGAGAAAAAAGCTACAGTTTATTGGGCTGTTAGAGGAAAGTGTGACTATTTCAGGAAGTTCTCTTTTGTTTTTTTCTAAGCATTCCAACAACAATTTGTGATCCTCTGTTAGTTCGTCGCAAAGCGGAATGGAGCAAAAGAAATTGTCAATTGTTACATTTCGTCCAGTTTGCGAAATGGGTTGCACAAGTCGGAGAACAAAATCTTTGGTTGCATTGCTTATTTGGAAAGGGCCTTTTTGTTGTTTTCCATAGTAGACCATTTTGCTTCCATAAAAAGTCCGTCAGGGCATATCTTCATACCATATTTAGCTGGTTTTGATTTAATGTACTGTCTAAAAGGGCAGATGCTCCTAAATGGTTCTAGCATTTCCCCCAAGGTGAAGTTTGGGTGCAGTTCTGGTTAAATTCCTCAAAGATTTGGCGGATCGGAGCCAGTTTGTCAACTCGTCGCCTTTCTTCTGGTGTTGTTGCATTGTTGAATCGAATACTCCCCAGTAAAAATCTAACTCGCCTAAGCGACATTGTGGCACGGAAGTATTCCACACCAGTAAAGTCTGTTGCATATAAATCATCAAGATTTTCGTGTGATGATTTAAGGGTTCTTGCCATGTACAACAGACCCAACAGAGCTTTAATTTCAACAAGTGTTTGTATCCTTAGCACCTCTATCCATCTCATACCTATATCAAAGCCCACTAAAGAATACTGTTGAGGGACGGGCTTGAGTACACCGAGACCTAGAACGTTTCAATCGCCGTAGTGCGACGTTGTCACGTTCTTCCCATGCTTCTAACTGACTGAAGCTGACGCAACGCATTTATAATTCTTTAAACTGTGCGATCAAGCCTCGAGCGGTAAATACCAGGAGTGTTCGAGGCTAGTAGATATGGCAACGCTGCGCGCCCATCCTATTGGCCGCCTCGCAACGGTTCCTGGATTCGCCTTTCTTCACGAGGATCCATTTTGCAGATCAGACACAGGAAAAACTAGCATATAATAAGGGTATTTACTAAGATTTACAATATTAATTCACTGTACACATGTATAAAATGAATCGCACACCAAGTCGCACATGGATCTTTTTCCCGGGTAAAATGTTACACAATGTGCCATGCACGCAAGATTAGAACAGGCTTCTAAAATATCGATATTGAAAGCTAGACGGATGAAGGTCAACTGACGGAGACAATCGGGGTAGGCACGGAAGGAGTGCGAGTAAAGCTGTTTGGACGGTTATATCTCTAAGTGGTAGAAAAAAAGGTAAAGCCCAGAGAAAAAAAAATTACCAGGAAGAATATTCCGTGACGCGACTAATTTAAGGTTAAAGTGAACAAAATTGAAGGCAATGATAAACTAAACTTTTAGACTATATAAACATACTTTTAATAAAACATAAATGCTTGGGTCCGAAAAATCAAGCTTTGATTCATCACCATTTAACCACTCGCTTAATTCATCATGGTTGATATAGGCTTAACCTGATATTTTTCCTACCAAACTTTGAATACTTTGGTCGTTTTCACTTCTTCAACCAAAATCCCATCATAAATCAACATTTTTCAGAGTTGAGGATTTTATTTTCTCCCATGACTGAGCACATCAGTACACTGTGCCTCATGTTTAATGTCCAGAATTGCAGGAACACTTTTTGCTTTGTTTGTTTCTTGTTCTGAAAAATATGCTCGATAATGCCTTTTAAAACATTCAATTACTCCTTGACCTAAGAATAGAACCAAACTCGTCACATTTGGTGGGAGACCTGACATTTATTTCTCTGTCTTGCAGATTCTGAGGGTGTGTTGGTGCATTGTCAATTAATAACACTGCTTTTCTTGGCTTGGCAGGGTTTTTATTTCATATCGACTCAACACTGGGGTCAAACTCATCATTGAAACATTCAGTAAACAAATCACTGGACATCCAACAACTTTTTTGGTTTCGGTAGAACATTGAACGAGAATTTTCGGCAAGATTTTTTAGAACCCTATTCTTTTTCTATTACCATAGGCCTCAGTCGATGATTTCCGGAAGCAAAGCTATAAAACATAACCGCCTCTCTTTGTTCATTTCTTGTCCTGGACCGCTAAAAAGGGATTTTTTGTAAACATTTTAAAATGTAATCCTGTTTCATTAGCATTGAAAACTTGATCTCTATTGTACCCTTGAAAAAACTTATCCATCTCAGTTTTAAATATATCTACTGCATCAACATCGGAAGATACCTTTTTCCCACAGACGTTTACTTGTTGTACTCCGTACCTATTTTTCTAGCCAACCAGAAGTAGCCTTAAGTTACCTACATACCTCACCTATCATTTCGGAAAGCATTTTAGCCAGGTCCAGTGATCACTACTCCTTTTTCCTTCGGTTGAGTAAACCATAAAAAGACAGCCTCATTACCTTTTCATTTTGTTTTCTTGTATGGCAACTCTGAAGCATGCTCTTTAAACTTCTTTTACATCCAATCACAAACAGTTGAAATTCTGGCTCCAATATCAGTTTCAATATTTTATAAAGGCTCATTATTTTTAACACTTTCAATTGCTCCCAATTTTTTTTTGTTACCACCACTCTTTTCTGTTTCACTAATATGACAAGGATTACTCACACAAAAGCCACAAAACACAATCACAACACAGTTACTGAGCGAGCATACTAACAGACAATTCAATTAATGCAACGTCACAACAACAGTGCAATACAAACTGACTGGCAGAGTATTGTGTTGAGTGTAGCAGGTAGCGGGTTGCAAACCAGTCGACTGAATTCAAGAGCAGGGACACGACCCTCCATCCTATTCCCCCTTTACACTTATCCTTTTTTATCTAAACGACCTCCAACCTTGCGGATACGACACACATAGCGCTACAGGTAACATTTAAAATGATCTCTTTTTCGGTATTTTTTAAACGCTATTTCGGTTTATTAAGAGAAGTTTTACCCTACTTCTAAATTAAAATTACCTTTGCTTTTTTACACTGTAATTATACAATGCAATAATGTTTGCAAACAGATCTGTGTTTAGAGGAAACAGGATGGCCAAGAGGTTAAAGGCCTTTGCCCAGTCTGCTATAATTAGAACCTCGTAGGTTTTGAACTAGTTACTGCCTACTGATTTACCCGTGTAGCTTACTATATATGCTATTAAAAATAAAATTCTGAAAGATACTAAAAATTGGTCTAATTTGATTTTCCTATAGTAAATAAGATGAATGCACTTAATTGAATAAACAATAGTATTCCAGTCGGTAGGGGTAATTTTAGACCAAAAGTTCCAGTAATTTACAATACGGTTGATTTTTTTTTTAAAGTACATTAAATTATGAAGATTAACATAAACAAAAGTTTACCAGTCTATCAATTTCCCAAAGTCGAAAAAAAAAATCGATTATCATTTTTTTCCCGATTATCCTTAATAATTTGAGCTGGGATGAAGATAGAGAAAAATAAAAAATACCTCCGTATAGGGGAAGTATTTTTGAATAAAAAGGGTCATATGTACTTCTTTCCTCCAAGCAATGGTTTGTCTGGAAAAAATTCGATAATGCAGGTATGTATTTTGCAGCAGGGGAAATCACTATAAGTTGAAATCTCATTCATATATTAAAAGCGTTGGCTCATTCTAAATTGGCTGAATTTTAATATATCGAATTGAAACTTGACATAGGAGTTAAAATATGTATTTTAAACATTTATGCTGAGTCTCAGCTTGTTATTCGAAAATTACCCGATCTAGAGCCACTTGACTTATCAATGGGCTTCTCGATTTTAGGAGTACCGGACCCATGGACTAATGTTAATCTATTCCAATTTCGTCAATTTTTGGAATATCAACTACAAATTTGTTTTACATGTTGAATACACCCGTATAAATATTCTTAGTAAGTATGAACGATTTTTGTTGTTGTTATTTTTAAAAACGAGGCGCTTGAAAATAGTCTTCTGTTTTACCTATCTCGTTTTAACTATAACACTTTTGGATTCAACGACTCCATTTTCAACATTTTTGAACATATTGATTTAAAAATTGGTACAGAAGTTACAAACACAACTGTTTTTTGCTATACTTATTTTAAAAACTATATTTAAAAAAATGACTAATCTGCAGCTGATCAACTCAAGCGTTTTGATGAAAAATCTAAAAAGGTCTAAAATTATACTTTTTTAATTTACTTGTGCTTTTAAAAGTAAGTAATGAAAAAGGTTTATACTCCTTGAACTTGTTTGAATCTATATATTTAAGTTGTAAAAAAAACTTTCAGGTTGATATTTTGAAAATTTTCTAAACTGGAGCCAATTAAAATTAGTTCGTGGGTCCGGTACTCCTAAAATCGAGAAACCCATTGATAAGTCAAGTGGCTCTAGATTGGGTCATTTTCAAGATAACAAGCTGAAATGTTAAAAATATATATTTTAACTCCTATGTCAAGTTTCAATTCGATATATTAATATTCGGCCAATTTAGAATGACCCAACGCTTCATATATGAATGAGATTTCAACTTATAGTGATTTCCCCTGCTGCAAAATACATACCTGCATTATCGAATTTTTTCCAGACAAACCATTGCTCGGAGGAAATAAATACATATGACCTTTTTTATTGAAAAATACCTCCCCTACACGGTGGTATGTTTTATTTTTCTCTATCTTCATCCCAGCTCGAAATATTAAGGATAATCGAAAAAAAATATGATAATGGATTTTTTTTTCGACTTTGGGAAATTGATAGACTGGTAAACTTTTTATTATGTTAATCTACATACTTTTAAAAGGTACTTATAAAAAAAAAATCAGCCGTATTGCAAATTACTGGTAGTTTTAACTTATACCGACTGGGCATAGACCTTTTTATTATCTTCATATCTTGTAAAAAGTCAAATATTTTACTTATCTATTTTTAATTGTTTTGATAAAATCTTAGTCCTTAATTTGTTGACAAACTTGCAACAAGCACAATTGTTTTTTAAATTCAATTTGTAATATGCATTTCAATAAAGGGGATTTAACTCGCACTGCATTGATAAATATGAAAAAGTTCCAACATTTGTCAGTTTTAGAGGGTTGAAATATTTTTTATCAAGACACCCACACGCTTAAAATAAATTATTCACTGTGGCTGCAGGACAAGGTTTTACTGTTAACGGAAGTGGTTAGAATGGCTTAGACTTCTGCATTTGTATTTAACCCTGGAACCGGCAGATCGCACGAAACGTGCGATCATGACAACATATTTGTAACATGTGATTGTATTGAATATTTGACCCATTAAAAATCTTCCAATCTCAAAAAGACTAACACTATTGGAAAGGTAATGTTTCAAACTTTTCTTTCTAAAACGTATATTTACATATGTAATCATCGTTTTAAAATTTTAGTTTTCTGTAAACGTTTTGCCGCGCATGAAATACTCTATTTTGTCACTTCTCTAAAACTGAATTGCGCTCGACCGGGATATTTTGACAATAATGTAGAGATACTTTTGGATTTGTTAAGATTTTAACTTTCTAAAACTGCCATCAAATCAAAAGTCACTTGCATAGTTCAAAAGATATGGAATTGTCTGTAAACCTTTGCAATTGAGAAGATTTCAACCAATAAAACAGCACATTTTGCGTTCGATATATCTTTTATAATTCTAATTATTTCAATAGACTTTTTGATATCTATTTATAGACCAAAATTCAATCTTTCATTTGGTGTAAAGCAAACTATATTTGACTTTTTAGATGTTATTCAAACAGCAGTTCAAAATACAGACTTGTGCAGAATTCATACTACCGCTTAAGTTCGTAAAACACGGCCGTTTTAACAGCATTTTTTTAAATTTCCTTTGTCCGCACGAGGTTTCATTTGTTTCATCTCATTTTCTGATTCAAGTAAAGCTAAATGAAATACTTTTATGAAATAACAATTTACAAGTATACAGTTTAATTCTTTGATTTATTCTCTGCACTTTGTTATAATAATATTTCATTTTTGGACAAAGCAAATATTCCTAAATTACGTTCCAAACCAGGCCTAGTTTTGTTAGCACCCTTGTAGTTGGAACATAAAAACTGGTGTTTTCAAAATAAAAAATTTGAAATTGATAAATGTTTTTATACAGTTCTATTTAGAACTAAATTACGAAACTTTTTTACATTTATGGAAGAAATTACAAAAAATGTTTACTACTTGTTATGTAGACCTTGTAACGCATACTGGGCCCTTTATTTAATTCACCCCGCCCCGTAATATGCATTCGCTAATCGCCGGGTTAGGTTAGAGGGCTTGTTAACTACCCACAGCCTGATTTCAATGTAAGGTTATGCACTTGAAACAACCACAAACACGGGTAGCCAGCTTTGACTTACACCTAAATTGTTGAACATTAAATATTTAACACTAGAGCACTAGACACAAACACATAATTAACTAACTAGATCATTGTCAGCCCAAATGGGCTATAACTCCCCAAAATAGGTTTATCAGACCCCGCGACTATTACATGTCTAATCGGCCCCCGCGATACGGTAGCCACTCGCTAATTTACTTACCCGGCCATCACACAATTACACAACAAAATATTAATTAATTAATTAAACATTGGTCTCTCTAAGGTGGTCTGTAATGGCTGCAGGTCGGTGGAGAGATGGTGTTGCACGGCAATCAACTCTAACGGATTCTCGCTGCAATGCCCACTTGATCGTTGGTCATAGATAAGATAGACCTAGATAACTTGTGACAGGCTCTGGTTCTCTCATAAAATCCTAATCCGGAACCTGAGAGCGTCACAACCTAAAGTTGAACTTTTATTTTTCGTACCTGAACATTTTTTGTTTCTAAAGCTAATAACTTAGTAAATTTTACTTCAATAAATTTTTTACTGGCATACTATTACTCTATTTGGCGAATTTTTGATAAAATGCACACACCATTTATCCATTTTTTTGGCTTAGCATTACAAAAATTAGGATTGAAGTTGAACAAAAAATATTCAGTAACAAAAGGAAAAAGTTCAACTTTAGGCTTATATAAAAAGTAGTAAATTTTTTTTCAAAATGTTTTGTAATTTAGTTCTAAATATATGTGCATACAAAATATATCAATTTCATTTTTTTTAAACACCAGTTTTTATGAACCTACTACAACCTGCTAACAAAACTAGGTCTAGTTTGAATAGCAATTTAGGAATATACAAATGCTTCGCCCAAAAATGAAATATTATTATAACAAAGTGTAGAGAATAAATCATAGAATTGAACTATAATATACTTGAAAATTCTTATTTAGATCAAATGCACGAAACCTCTCATGGCGGGAGAGTAGGCCTATACATATCCTGTGTGTCTAGACTGGGAAAACGCGTAGCCAGACCGTGGGAACAGCACCTGTTGATTTTAACAAATTGTCTGTATTTCCCAGGACTGTACGAATAAAATCCTAACAGTAAATGTGGTTTACTTTACACAAAGTGAAAGATTGTAGTTTTCTCTTCAAATCGATATAAATATCACTAGACAAATACATCAAATTGTAATAGGTATATAAATTGCAAAAGTGCTTTCTCATTGGTTGAAAACTGTCCAATTGCAAGGGTTTACAGAAAACTTTATATTTTAGAAACTATAAGAGTGACGACTGATTGGAAGGCAGTTTTAGAAAGTTAAAGTCTTGACGAATCCAAACGTTTCTTTATATTATTTTCTAAACAATTCTGTCAAACGATATTGAGCCTTAGAGAAGTGACAAAGTTGAGCAATTTCTTTGTGTTTTCTCGGTATAGCATTCAGAAAACCACAATTTTAAAATGATGATTACATAAAATGAAAATATACGTTTTAGAACAAATTTGAAAATATAAAAATTACAGTTTAAAACATTTCCTTTCCAATGGTATTTGTTTTATTGAGATTGGATGATTTTTAGTGGGTAAAATATTTTAGAGTTGACAATCGAGTAGTTTGCCACTTACGCCAAGCACTATAGTCTGACAGTACCAGGGTTAAACAGGCGGAAGTTTTACTATATAAAAGCTTGCTTAACCTAGGAATGGGGCCAGTACCAATCAAGTGGATGGACAAAGGTCACACGGTTTTTGTACAACGACAAAGATTGCCACTGGACAGCAATAAATTATTTGAGACACGAAGACGTTAGGGAGACTTTGGGGAAGTCTACAGGGGCTTCTGAGAGCAACAAATAAAATGAGCAAGCAGAGTACAATAATATTCTATACAGCCACATTGGGTTTCTCTTAACAAAGGTATATAGATCCGGGTTTATGCGTGATAATAAAGAGTGGTCTGTCTTTTGGTCAACGATCAGTAAAGGTATGTCAATAGCGATAAGATAGTTCATATAATAAGTTATAGATGATTCTGAGAGATAAAAGTTTTGTTGTCACTGAACCACATGGTATAGGCCTATTAATCATTCATCGTAACACAACCCAACAAACCTTTATTTGAACCCTAACTAGGCCTAGACCTACTTATAAAAATTAGAAAAACAAAAGTGAAATTTTATGCAACTATACTATTTCAAAAAATTAAATGTTGAAACAATAATATGTTGCTGTTTTACCTAGGTCAGCATGAGGATCATCGTGGAAGTTGTCTAACTCAAGTTTTTCCAAAGCTTTTCTAGCTCTTCTCCGCCTTGTAGCTTCATCTAGAATTCTTTTTTGATTAGAATCTTTGATACGCCCAGATTCACGTTCTTTTGCTGTTTTTGCATTCATTTTCTCTAGATTAATATCTTAAAAACTTATGTAAGTTGTATATTTATTTCTCAGCCAATGGGAAACTTATTTGGTCCATTAAATCATCAACTCTAGCTTGTAATATTTCTAAAATATCTGCTGATATAAACAGGTGTGTTTCATCCAGATCTTGAATTATAAATTTCCTACCTAAAGCAATAGTTTCATCCAAATGTAAAAGAAATTGTTTCATAGCATGGTCACTGAAACAAACAAATATAGCCTATAGTTCAAGGAATTAACTAGCAATGATTACAATAAATACATAGAACTTGGAAAAATGGTTAAGGGAATAATGTTGGTAGACAACATTAATGCATTTTAATGGGAGTTTTGAGTATATGTAGCCTATGTACCTGTATAATAAAAACTATTAATGGTATTGCTTTAAAATTTTTACTGTATACCCTAGGCCTATTTTAAACCTAAGGTTACCAGATTTAAAACGATGTATCAAAAACTGTTTAAATTAAAATAGGCCTATTTATTTAAAAACAAAAAAATTACCATCTTACAAAGAAATATTTTTTATTTGAAGAAAATACAAGAGAGATAAAAGTGTGATTCTGCTATAGGTACCCTTTTTATATTAGTCAGTGGAAACTACAATAAAAATTGCAACTTCCTAAGAGTTCCTGAAACAGAGATACAAGTAAGGAACGTAGAAAATACTAACTTTTTTGAAAACGCAATAACATTAACAGTGTCAGAATTTTTTAAATTTCTTTACCTTTAGAACTGTAGGCCTACAGCACTATATTGATTGGATTTGGTAGATTCTGCATCTTATTTCCATTTATTTTGCATTCTTTTTATTTTAAAATAAAATTCTTTAATCTTTTTCGTTAAATAGCCTAGAACATAATCCTCGGCCTCTCAAGTTCTTATATAACACTATATTGGCATACCACAAAAAAATTTGGTGCAAAAATATTTCCGAGTGAAATTAAGCATGAAAAATATGTTCATAATATAACTTGTCTTTATACAAATTTTCAGAAAAGAATGACATTTTTTTTCAAAAATAAAAAAACTTAATTTTGTTACTCTTCTCTCCTTAACCCTTTGACCGCCAAGCCACTGTCGTGTGGGTTTGTCTAATACCGCCAAGCCTATTTTCGGTATTTTGACGAACGTTTATATATAATATTGTAGCTTAGCTAATAACAAAGCTAGAATAATGATTTTGGTCTCGTTTTGTTTGGAATTAAAAGTACTACCACTAAATTTACAAAAATTTGTATTAATTCCACTTTTACATGTGTACTATAACTGAAAAAGTAAAGGAAAACAAATATTTGTATATAATTTTTAAGTTTAGAGCCTAATAACTATGTAAAAAAATATTTTTCCTCTAACCTTATATATTATGTTATTCCCTTTTTTATTGAAAATAACTCCCAAAAATTTAAACAAAAAATATTAACATTTGAAATAAGTATTTTTGCGTTTTTTTTGCGCAAAGCCCCGGGTTTTTTTTTTGAGTAGAGCCCTTCTTAGAGGATCACTCATTGCTATTGTTGTAAGAAACAAGATTCACAGCTCTGAACTCACTAAACACTTACACAAAATGTGTCTCAGTTTAGTGTAACTAGGGGCTCTGCCCCTGGACGCTCCGCGCCCCAACCCCGGCTCGGCCTTCGGCCTCAGATGGCTGCTTCGCTTCGCTCGCAGGTGAAAAATTTGATAAAGAATCTTGTTAATCTTTTGCTCGTTTTTACATAGGTGACCGAGCATAAATTAGCTGTTTTATTTGGCAGCTGACTCAAACTCATTAAACATTATCTCCATAAGATTAACATGGGAAATTTGAAGGATTGTATACCGGAGCTCCTTCTCGGGTGAATAGCGGCTGAACGGATGATAATATATAAGACTTGACATATCTGTGAATGATTATGTTCAGTTTTTGATCCAAATCAGCTGTTTTATATATAATAGGTTTGTAACAATCAATGTTTGAATTGAATTAAAATATAGTTAGCATTTTTCGTTGATTTTTGTTTGTGTTTGTTTTTAGTTTGTCAATGTAACCTCAAAAAGGTAATACTACATTTGATACTGATTTGATCCAAATCAGTTGTTGATCAAAATCAGCTGTTTTAAGCTTTTCATACGATCAGCTGTTTTTGCGTCCCTGATAAAATCAATAGAAATCTTTCTTCCATAAGATTAACATTGAAACTTTGAGGGCCACTGGGGCGTAGCCCTAATGTCCTAGGACTTCGGTAAATGGCCTAAAACCTTCCCAGGGTTAACCTGTGTTACTATGCAAAATTTCAAAGCAATCGGATGGACGGTATACGAACGCAAAGTGGACAAAGAACCAAAAAAAAACCCCCCATAAGGAATACACAGCAGAAATTTGCATTTGATTATAACGTTTGTAAGGCGAAAGATACATGATTTGTAATGCTTGATGGCAAATCTGGGCGTGCATACCTTTAATTTAAGACCTCAATTATGAAAATTGGTCGGGTAGAAGAGCCGAACGGACTCGGAAAAGAAAAACAGAATTTTTTTAATATATAAGATAACAGAAATAATATGACAAAAACATTCAACAATCATAGAACGACTCAGTAAAACTAGCGGGAAAGTATACAGCCTATTTTCGGTATTTTATACGGTACATAAATATTTTATAAATAAATATGGATCCACAATCACAATACACATGCGGTAGATTATCCCCCGTTTATTTGTTATGTAATTGACATTTAGTATCAAGATTTAATTTTGTTCCTTACACAATAAAAAATGTACCGTATTTATTTATACCGTATTCATACATGTATTTATTTTGCACAGCTATATATACAAACTTTTAAAATAGACGTAAACTAAAAATATGTTGTTACAATATGAAAGGCCAAATCTTATCCTCTTTATAAGTTTAGAAAACATACAGGTTTAGGTAATAAAAGTGACTAAATAAACAAAATACTAAAAGCCGATTGTAACGGTCGTGGCGCTGTTCAGACAAACTGCCGGAGCCGATCACGTCGGCCTATGGCGGTATTCAGACAACTTTTGAGAGCCGATGTAATCGGCTATGGCGGTATTCAGACAGTTAGTAAAAGCCGATTAAATCGGCCATTGGCGGTCAAAGGGTTAATAAATCATTGAAAGAAATTCGCTAAGCTAGGTTAATATTCTTGATTCAAATCAATAACAGCCAATATTAGTTAAGGTCTAGGCTAACCTATATAAAGCCATTCTTAACTTTACCTGAAAAATATTATAATGGTACAAATTATCTATAGTAAGTTCAGCGAGAGTTTGCAGTAAATCGCTGTGTTCTGTGGCCATTTTAAAGCTTTAAATCTAGACTTTGAATGCGCTCTTTTAGTTAAATTTTAAATTTATACACATGTGACTTAATAAAACATTTATTAAGAGGTTTTAACCCATTCGCTTATAATAACGGCGATCCGCCGTCCCGCTCTCGGTTGCCATTGTGTGAAATGACGACAAATCGCCGTCCACCATTAAATCCGGTTTTAGCCAAGTTAGTTCCTAAAATATCCAACAGATCGCATATGCATTTTGTTCTACAAGCTTCAAGCTTTCTTTTGGTTGTATTTTCATCTTCCATGGCCTGCCCAATCGGCAAAAACGATTGGCTGAAAATTTCAATGTACCAGCTGACGATGCAAACTCTGTGTTGACAGCTGACTGTTTTGTTTATTTACATTGTCATCTTACAACATGTTTTGATTACTTTGAACTCAATTATTCAATTGCAAAGTGTTGTTTTATAATAAAATGTGTAACTTTTTATTTGTTGATGAGTGAGGTAAGGAATTGGATGAAAGTGTCTTTCATAATAAGACACTATCTGTTATCTTTTTTTCACATAAGGTCATTTAATAATAAATTTGAGTCTTAACGGATATAATGTAAATTTTTCAAACATACAGTCAATTCTGATTAGAAAAATAACAACATTTTATACAAAAATAGCAAATTCTGTGTAGAAATAAAAATATAGTAAACTATGTGAAAACGCCCAGAAAAAAATGGTTTTTTTAGACCGGTCTGGTATTAAAAAAACTTTAAGCGAATGGATTAATTGTCCATGTCTTTCCCTGTCATCCGTCATAGGTAGCGATTTACTGCAAACACTCACTGAACGTACTTTAGTCAAAAGTAATAAATAGTCTAGCCTATAACCTAAAATAATCACATTTTCTAAATTCAATGCCAATACGTCGTATTAGAAATCATGTTAAACTAAAAACAATGTAAAAGAATAGCCTAACCCATATAGAAAATAGTCCTTATTTTGTGTTAAAAGTTTCAAACAAAGAACAGCTGTGGATTTGATCTAGCCTACTTATATGAAGACCTTGTCTAAAAATAAAACTAACAATAACAGATATAATGGACCATCTATTTAGTCCACTAAGAAACAAAGGTAAATTCAAAGTCTTTTGGATGGAAAACACATAAGTAATCCAATACTATATAAGCTACAGAGGCTACTAAGGATGGTGTGCCTCGGTATATTTGGGGCTATGTGCACCTGCCCCAATTAGGCCTACCTGCCTCACATAGGTTTCTCAACCTGCCTCCACTGCACATTTATAGATGCGGATGAGGGGAGGGGGTTGTGTTAAGAACTGCCTTAGACTGATGGGGCCAACTAAATAAATTACAATCCAGGGGATCTGGTGGGCAACCTAGCAAGTCTGCAATAGCTGAAGAGGCTAAAAGTGGACGTAATGGTATCGGATGTAGTGGTAAGGACACTTAATTTTGACCATTCTTGCCTGGTTGAGATGGATGGCCACCATGAAGCAGTGGTGCTAGACCTTTTTTATCACAGTCAGACATACACCTTCCCTCTGTTTGCGCCAGGGGTTAAACATTTTGATATCATCACCCTAGCCATAAACATAAAATTTGTAGCCTATATTCACGGTGACCATATTTTTACCAGTCAAAATCGGGACAAACTTACTGTTGCACAATGCCTATATATTTGTTTATACATATTTGTAAATTTGGAAAATAACGAACAAAAACACAATTTTACATTATTATTTATTATACTTTATTGCACAAGACTTTGAAATATTTATATAATGTACCTATTATACAACTCAGGTAAAGAATTATGAAAATTAGACTGTTTGAAAAAAAAATTACATGTAATTAAGGGTCTAACAAGAAGGCTGGCTTTTGTTCCAATCATATTTTTCTGTAGAAGCCAAAGCTTTCAACAAGGTCTTGTTCTTCCTTACTTTATCATACATTTCTACGCATGAAAGATTACAGTTCATTTGAATTATTAAAAGTGCCTTTACGCATTCAATTGACATTTGACTCTTCTCGGACGTCCAAAAGTTGTTAATCAACGAAAAGGCCCGTTCTACTGAAGCATTAGTCCCTGGCAGAGAAAGCACAAATTCCAAGAACATCTTCAGGTTTGGAACTTTTATTTCATTCTTCTGCAAGTTTTCAAAAACAGTCAACCATCTTTGCTCTGTTGTCTTTTTCTGCGTTGCCCATTCTGTTAAGATATTTTCGGACAGTTGAGTGTTCAGCACGCTCAACTCGTTGAACAAATCATTAGAAGAAATGGGTGGTAAGCTTTTTTGGAAAATGGTATAGCTTTCCTCCAACTCCTCCCATGTCAATTTTTTCTTTAAATCTATCCAAGACAACTGGCTCAAGCTGTCAACGTTTGATTTCCAAAAGTCCAAATAGGTAATGCAACGGTCATAAAAAGAACACGCTGTACTCTTAATGTCTTCCAAGACACTATTATGTCCTGCACCACAGTTTTTCTTTTGAATCTCTTTAACTTTCATTGGTAAAAATGAAGATTCTTTTCTGTCCATCAAGTTTTTGCGCAAAATCAAATATTGATTTGATGCTTCTGTTGCTGATATTTTATCCCCCTCCATCTTTTTTACAGTTTCATTAAACACTCCAGCTACATTATGAAGAAACCAAAGCCAAAGTTCCCCATTTGGATCGTCAAAAAATGATTTCAACACTACTGGGGTGTTGGGTTGTGAAGAAAAGTATTGCTTAAGAGGCAGCATCATTTGTAGAACACGTTCCAATGCTGGTAGAAGTCTCAGCCATCTTGTGTTTGAATAAGACAAGAGGTTGCGGTACTCCACGTCAATAAATTCACAAAGATCTTTCAATTCTGCCACTCGCACTGTGTATATATGGAAAAACTTAAATAGTTTCACAATAACAACTTATTAATGCAATTATTGACTATGTGAGCCATGCAACCAATGCCAACTAAAGTTTTATCAGTACTAGCTGATAGTTTACAGAACAGGTTATTTGTTCCTTTTCTTTTTGCGCCACCAAAATTAGTATTAGTGTTGTCTGCAGACATTCCTACTACTTTATCCACCAAATCATTACGGCTTAAAACTGAAAATACATACTCACTAAGTTGATTACTTGTTTCGCCACTTAATGTTTCAAGCTCTAAAACTTTCACAATTACACCACGGGTCTCATGAAAATATCTCACAACAATTGGTACCGTAGGCCTACAACTTTTTGAGCACCATGATTTGAGCTATCCACCATTAATGTAAAACATGACGTTTCACTGAGCTCCTGCATTAATTCTTTTTGAATGTTTGGAGCCAGCACATTTTTAATCATGGCTTCACTTTTTGTTCAAGCAGAAGAAAATTTCTGTTCAAATAACGTTGAAATGAGCTTAGAAGTACAATCTAAGGATCTAAAACTATGATTATGTTTTATAGTGTGGAAGGCTAAAACAGCTTCTTTTGCTACAATTTCATTTTGTTCTGAATCATTTTTAGTAACAAACTTACTCATCAAAAATCGGGACAAATACATTATATTTCGGGACGCCGGGACAAAGCTCTATAAATCGGGACTGTCCCGATTTTTTCGGGACGCATGGTCACCGTACCTATATTTGCAGTTAGTAAACGCTCCAAACAAGTGATCCAATTGGGGTGAATTTACTACATGACCCTCGGAAGATATTTTTGCAGATAACAACCTTGTTTTACATTCTACTATTAATGTTGAATACAGGTAAACTTACAGTGACTGAAGTCTATAAGTTAGAACTTCAGGCTATTTTTTTTATCCTTGCAACTAACTTATTTTTCACTATTTTTTCTGTTGGCATAGGGTCATAGAGTACATTTGCGCCATCCAATTATAACACTACGTGTGACATCATGGTTATTAGTTATACAAATTTAAAAAATCGGCCTAAGTTTACTATTCGACCCTAGCCTAATATTTTTGCAGACAATGACTTTGTTTTACATTCTACTGTTATAGGCCTATGTTGAATACAGGTAGACATACAGTGGCGTAAGTTTACTATTCAACCCTAGCCTAATATTTTTGCAGACAACGACGTTGTTTTACATTCTGATTAAATGTTGAATAGGCCTACAGGTAAACATATTGTAACTAAATACTATAGGTTAGAACTTTTTAGGTTTTTTATATATTATTATTTTTGCATTTCTGTTGCCTTAGGTTAGCCTAGGGTCGAATAGTAAACTTGCGTCCATACTGTAACTAAATACTATAGCTTAGAAATCGTTTGACAAGGTAAACTACATTTTTACCCATTTTAGGTTTTTTGGGCGCAACTTTACTATTTGACTCTAGGCTAACCTATGGCAACAGAAATGCAAAAATAATAATAAATAAAATACCTAAAAGGTTCTAACCTAACCTATATAGTCACAGTATATTTACCTGTATTCAACATTTAACAGTAGAATGTAAAACAATGTCGTTGTCTGCAAAAATATTAGGCTAGAGTCGAATAGTAAAGTTACGCCTTTTTTTTATTATTCTAGTTATTAGTTGCACCAATTTGTATAGGCCTACTGTAGGTATTTATAGTTAATAAAACTACTAAAACATGTCATTAAAAAGAAAAATAATAAATCTTACCTTATTATTATCACAATGCAACATTAAATTAAGCAAGTAGGCCTAGGCCTACAATGTGGTTAACTTAGGTCCCTACAAAAATGTTGTTGTTTGCAAAGATAGCCTATCAGCAGGAAGGCGTGTTGTTAACTTACATCGGTGTAAATTTACTTTAGGACACCTGACCTTTTTTTAGGAACCAGAGTTGTGCTGCCAATTGCACATTGTAGGTACTGTTGAATGTTGGTAAAAATACTTTGACTAGAGCCTGTAATAGGCTAGCCTAAGTTAGAACTTCAGGCTATTAAAAAAAAAAAAATACAAAACGACAAGATATCAACTTAAGTCCTTACGCTTGAATTCGTAATTCAAGTTTACATAAGAAAACTGACTGTTTCTGTAACATTTACCAAGAATAAAAACTTACTTTCCTAACCTAAAAATTAGCAATTCTTTCTACAATGTTTAAAAGTAAGGCATTTTATGCTTCTTCTTCTAACTTAAAACTCATTAATCGAATATAGTTATAACCAATAACTATATTTACTGAAAATTAACTAGGTGATTGTTTTCGTAATACTTAAAGGAAAATTTAGCACAAATTATAAACTTACCATTCAACCAAAATACCTTTCATAACATTCACCATTTTTAATTTAGTGATCTGTCATCTGTGATACATCCGTTTTGGCTTTTGGCTCTGCCAAATAAATAGTGTACTCTGTACACAGAAATAGCACAGAAAAATATTGTACAATATTAATACTACAGTATAAGAACAATATTGTAATTGTTTGACCGCTTTGGCTATCACTCACAAAGCCTAATTGATAATAAATAAATTATTTAATCCTTAAAAGCGCCACTTAACTAATAACATTATTGTTTCCCGTACACCCGATTTTTTTT